>CAUYLG010007862.1:0-49654 GCA_963573385.1 Cacajao melanocephalus | reverse complement strand
AGCGAAACTCCGTCTCAAAAAAAAAAAAAAAATGGACCAGTTCCTGGAAAGACACAATCTGCCAAACTTCATACAAGAAGGAATAGACAATCTGAATGGACCTATATCTATTAAAAAAATAAAATCAATAATTAATAATATTCCAAAACAGAAAGCACCAGGCCCAGATGGATTAACTGGTAAATTCTACCAATTCAAATTGAGAGCTATAGACTTTCACTAAAATTCATCAATATTACATGAATATATTCTTAGGATTCAAGACAAAAATCCTGAATTCCAGTGAACTAAGATAATTATCCATTTGCTTCATCTCACCGTGTATGGTGGACACAAGTCTTCAGGCAACGGCAACACTATCACCAACAATATGTTTCCTAAAACCTGTTTAAGATTTTTGTTTGCATCTTTTGTCCTTAGAGTTTATTCCACTAAAGTTAACTTACTGTTTTAAAGTTTTTGAAATAGTTTATCCATGCACAGTTAGGTCACCAGCGCAATGTATAGTTAAATACAGTTGTTTTTATTTTGCTCTCACTTTTCAGAGTTTTTTTTTTTCAGATATAATTTTGTTTTGTAATGATGCGACATGTTTACATGGTGTCAAAGGCAAATGTATAAAACCAGAGATTTTCTCTCTTTTTTTCTTTTACTTTAAGATCTGGGATATGTATGCAGAACGTGCAGGTTTGTTACATAGGTATACACGTGCCATGGTGAAAACCAGACTTTCAGGCAGGTACATTCTAACTTTGTCTCCTGTACCTTGCTTCCTCTCTCCCTCACAGTAAGTTGTGCCTTTTTTGAGAACTTTAAAAATTCTTGGCCAGGTACAGTGACTCACGCCTATAATCCCAGCACTTTGGGAGGTTGAGGAGGGTGGATCACTTGAGGTTAGGAGTTCCAGACCAGCCTGGCCAACATGGTGAAACCTTGTTTCTACTAAAAATACAAAAATTAGCCAGGGCATGGTAGCACATGCCTGTAGTTCCAGCTACTCAAAAGGCTGAGGCAGGAGAATTGATTGAACCTGGAAGGCGGAGGTTGCAGTGAGCCAAGATCGCCACTGCACTCCAGCCTGGGCGACAGAGCAGGAGTCCATCTCAAAACAAAATAAAACAAAATTCTTCTAATTTTAATATTGGAAAATATATTCATATATTCATATACTCCTATTTCTTTGAGAAATAGTAGCATACTACATACATAATTTTTTGAATTTTCTTTTTCTGTCAACATATGCCCTGACATTTGCTCTGTAGCAGTACATAGGGATATTCTCGTATTTTTTCAATTCCTGTCAATGCCATCTGAATGCAGAATATGTGTGAAATATATCCATTCTCACCAAACTGACACAAGAACAGAAAACCAAACACCGCATGTTCTCACTCATAAGTGGGTGTTGAACAATGAGAACACATGGACACAGGGAGGGGAACATCACACACCAGGGCCTGTTGGGGGGTGGAGAGCTAGGGGAGGGATAGTCAAGAGGTGGGGAGATTGGTGAGGAATAGCATTAGGAGAAATATCGAATGTAGATGATGGGGTGATGGATGTAGCAAACCACCATTGTAGGGAAAAGACCCCATAAGTGAGGAGGCAGGAGCCAAAAGCCTCAGTCCATTTCCATATAAATAATGAAGAAGATCGTAACCAGAGATATAGCCTTAGTAGTTATTAGCTATTCATAGGTAATCTTAGTTATTCATAGATGATCTTAATTCTTTAACTAATGCCTCTCAGGTTGGAAGTGTGAACCTGGGGTGACATTGTGAAATGAATGACACTAAGGCAAGATGCTTTAAGCCCTCTGTCATACCCGAATGAGGGCTGCTGGGGGGCACCTTGTCTGTGCGGCAGCGCCAATGCTGGGAAAGCGCCCACTGTTTAGCCAGCGAGGGAAGGAGACATCCAAAATAGCTGAGACGTCTCCTTCCCCAGAGGAGTTAGAAGAAAACTCCGCCTCTCCAAGCTCTTGTGGTGGGTCTGACAGCTGTCAGGTAAGCCCACAGACATCCCTGGGCTTAACTGTCTCTGTGTGATGCTGCGCTTCAGTGGTCACGTTCCATGTCTACTCTCATGTCTGCTTCTGCACCTGGTTCCTTTTTTCTTAGAAAAGATAATCAGTAATAGTAATATAAATCTTAATGTTTTTGTTCTTTCTTGGTAAGTATGGAAAAGGTGCTGATGCATTATGCTCCTTACCTCATTTTGGGTCCCAGAAATTCCTGAGCCCCGCCTGAATTATGCGTGATGTACTTAACCCTATCACTGCCACACCCTATCTACCCTACCCCCAGTCTCTGACCACCAAGACCACGCCCTATCTACCCTGACCCCAGATCTGCAACTCAATAAAAGTGAGAGTGTCCAGGCATTCGGGGTCACTGCTGGTCTCCGCCATTTAGGTAGCAGTGGACCCCCGGGCCCAAACTCTCTTTTCTCGATCTTCGTGTCTTATGTCTTTTATTTCTACAATTTCTCTCTCCGCACCAGCTGGGAGGAGCCAACAGAACCCTGTAGGGCTGGACCTTAAACACCATGGCACATGTATACCTATGTAACAAACCTGCACATTCTGCACATGTACCCCAGAACTTAAAGTATAATTTAAAAATATATATATATAGTTTATTCAATCAACAAACTGCTAATGGATACTTATGCCTTTTTAAAAACAAGATGCTACAATAAAGACCTTTGTACATGTATCTTTTAGAATTTTTACTAGAATTTTAAAATTTATTTAATTTTTGTAATAAATGAGTTTCAAATTTTGTCAAATGCCTTTCTGCACTGTGAACACATTTACTGACTTTTTTTTCTTGGCTTTGACAGTATGATGGGAGATATAAATGTTTTCCTGATAGTGAATCAATCACATATGTAGACTATATCATTGTTTGCTGTGATGATTTTTTAAAATATGCTATTAAATTCTGTTTGATTTTGTTTTATTTGGGATTTTTGCATCTGCATCCTAAGTGAGACTGGTTTGTGGTTTCCTATTTTGGTTCAACCTTGGTCAGATTTGGGAATAAATGTTAGACCCATGCTCTAGTTTTAGTTGCCATCCAGACACTGAACTCCCACAAATATTTACCAGACCTCTGCCCCCACTTGCAGGCTGCTCTGTCTGGCCGTCTTCTTCACATCCCTCTCCAGATGTCTGACAAGCACTTCAAACCCAGCACGTCCAAAACTGAGCTTGATTTTCTCCCCACACTTGTTCCTCCACAGGCCCAGCATCTCCAGAAATGTCAGCTCTATCATTTTAGTTGCCCAGGGCCATAAGCCTTGGAGCTCTCCCTGGCCTTTCCTTGATTCCACGACAGTTCCATGGGCAACTCCTGTTAATGCCATCTGAATGTATCCGGAAGATGATCTCATCACAGCTCTTGTGCCGTCGAATCCTTCCTCACAAGCCACTGTCTCCTTCCCCTTGCATAATGGTACTCACCTCCTTATTTTTCTCTCTGCTTCCATCCAGACTATTCTCAATACAGCAGCAGGGTGATCCTTTTTAAACCAAGTTGCATGATGTCTTTGTAAAATTTCAACTCTCCAGTGGCTTCCCGACTGATACACTCACTCTTTGCATTGGCCTGCAAGGTCCTATGTGACCTGTCCTTTATCACTTCCAGATCCTTTCCTAGATGTCTCATGCCTATTTAATCAGTTCCAAATGCACTGCCTTCTTGCTACTGCTCAAACACACCAACTCCTCTGCCCAGAAGGCTCTTTCTCCTTCTATCCACACAGCTCTCTTCCCCACACTCTTAAGATGTTTGATCAGATGCTGCTCTCTCAGTGGGGTCGTCTGGGGCCAATTCTTCCCTTACAGGCTCGTCTCGGGCCCATTTATCCCCATCTCCCCTGTGTCATTATTCTCCAGAGCATTTATCCTGTGGTGCCGGATTACGGATTGTGTTTATTGATTCATGGTCTGCCTTAGCTCCATGTAGGCAAGGGTATTCATTTTGTTCACTACAGCATTTCCTGGGACCTAGGACAATATTAGCTCACAGCAGCATTCAGTAAATATTTATTGAACTTGCTTTCCAGGGATTAATCCATGTTGGTCATTATCTCATTTATAATAATTGCTCTATGAGGTTTGCTAATACTTTAAGAATTTTGTTTCTATGTTCATGAGTGGAATCAGTCTATAAAATCTCTCCTTATGGGTCAGGCACGGTGGTGACTCACGCCTGTAATCCCAGCACTTTGAGATGCCAAGGCGGGCAGACCACTAGGTCAAGAGATCGAGACCATCCCGGCCAACATGGTGAAACCCCATCTCTGCTAAAAATACAAAAACTAGCTGGACACGATGGCATGCACCTGTAGTCCCAGCTACTTGAGAGGCCAAGGCAGGAGAATCTCTTGAACCCAGGAGGCAGTGGTTACACTGAGCCGAGATTGCGCCACTACACTCCAGCCTGGCAACAGAGTGCAATTCCATCTCAAAAAAAAAACTCCTTATGTGGTTCTTGTTTTGTTCTCAAAGGAATTCGAGAAGTATTTCCTCTTTATGTACTCTTTTTGAACATTTTGTACAATATTGGAATTGAAAGTGAAACACTTGGGCCTGGTCTTGTTTCTCTAGGAAGATTTTTAAATAAAGATATACTTTAAACCTTTTTCTTTTTTTATAAGTCATTTAGTAAATGTGTTTCTCTACAAATGTGTTTTTAATTAAGTGTTTATATTTATTGACATACTCATATGACTATTTAAATTTAAATTAATTAAAATTAAATAAAAATGAACAATTCAGTTCCTCTGTCACACCGGCCACATTTCAGGCGTTTGACAGCCACGTGTGGTTAGTAGTGACCACGTCAGACAGCACAGACATAGAAGGTTCTTTCATCACAGAGGTTCTGCTGGCCAGCACTGGCTTATAATGTTCTCCCTAGATATTTTCCTAGATGGATCGTTTTTACCCATCATATCCCAGCACAGACAATCTCCACCTGAGAGAGAGTTTTCTGACTACTCAGTTTGAAGTAGGCCCCACCATCCACAATGACATCACTCTTTTCTATTTTCTTCATGGCCTCCCACCTTCCAGAAGGATCTTACTTCTCTGTCTCCCCTTTATTGACATATACAGTCCATAAGAACAGGGACCTTTCTGACTTGCTCACCATGGAATCCCTAAAGTATAGAACAGTGCCTTGACGTGTTCAAAAACTATAATTAAATGAATAAAGTAGATAGAGTAATTGGGAAATCTTCCTACAGAAACAACACTACAACCATGTTTTACTTTCAAATCCAGTCTTATACAAAATGTTTAAAAAGAGTATAGAAAGAAGAAATACTTCTCAAATTCCTCAAATAAAGTAGATTGAGTAATTAGGAAACTTCATCAATGACAATCTGAGCTTAAAAAAGTAATAAAGTTGTATATAATATTATATTTTCAATCTCTTACGTGTCTCTTCATTTTATTTTTCATTCGTGTTTTCTTACTCTCTTATTTTTGTCTTATTAATCAGTTTCATCAAAGGTTTGCTTATTTCATTAGCTTGTTAAAAAAAAACACAATTTTGATTTAATTCATGAGACCTATTGTATATTTGCTTTTCCTGTCATTACTATTTGCTTTTTTATTATTTATTTTCTTCTGCTATCTTTGGCTTTATTCCATTGATCTGACACTAATTTTTTAAAAACTTAGCTCAATAGTGTAAAGCTTTTTAACTTTAATAGAAACAATAATATTTTTATCTCTTTTGAGTTAATGCTTCACTGAATAGTATAAGTTTAGATATGTTGTATAAGTTTAGATATTTTTACTAATTTATAAGTTTAGATATTTTTACTAATTTTCAGTCTTTGAAATACTTCCATGTCTTCTTTGATCCGTGAAGTAGTCAGAAGTTTGTTTAGGGGGTGGGGATATTAGTATTATTACAAAATGTATGAAATTGCTTTTAATTGTCCTACATCAGATAATTTTTTCTGAAAGTTACAAACTCTAGAATTTGCTGGGACTTGCTTTAAAACCTGATACTTGGTCAACTTAAATACACACACACACACACACACACACACACACACACACACATATATGCTTGAGAAAAAATGTTGATTTCATAATCATTGGGTAGAGTGTTCCATATGTCCATTAAACATTTCATTGGGAATTTATTATCACTGCTCGCCTAGAAATGAGACTGGGATGACCCAGGCAGGAAAGGAAGCAGCAGGCAGGAGGAAGCACGTCTTTTCCAGCTCTACAGTCTTCCTGAAGCTCCACCTATCAGCAGAGCCCAACAGGGAGCCGTCGGCCCAGAAACAATGCAGTTTCTGAGTCCCTGCCCCAGCCTCAAAAAGATAGAAGGGTGGGTTTATCAGCACCATAAGATGGGGTGAGAAAAAAACAACAACAAAAACAAAGGGTGGGTTCAAAGCCAAGAGACAATGTCTCAATAATTGTCACACTTGCCAAGAAATAAAAATTGTAATTAGCTTATTTGCGTGCATCTGAAGTTCCAAAATATTGCTACAGATAGCATCAATCCATGATAAATCCATAGTTGTTGGGCCAAATATCTAATCTGGATTTGTTAAAACAGTGCCTGAAGGAAATGATGGCATGGTGACTCAATAGTTTTTTTGAAAATATTTGTTTTTTCTCATATTTTATCTTCTCAAGAATCTCTGTTAGCCAACAACTCATGTGCTACTCAACAACAGGAATCCATTCTGAGAAACATGTCCTTAGATGATTTCATCGTTGTGTTGCACATCACAGAGTGCACTTACACAGTCCTCGAGGATAGAGCTTACTACACATGTCAGCTATGCAGCATAGATTATTGCTCCTAGACTACAACTTGTACAACGTGTGACCATACTGAATATTGCAGGCAACTGTAACACATGGTATTTGTATATCAAAACATACCCAAACAGAGGAGAGGTACAGGAATAGATAAAACAGGAATTTTTCAGTTCCATTATAATCTTATAGGACTATCATCCTATACGCAATCATTGAGCTATACATCATTATAAGCTGCATGACTGTATTTCACAGTCAGTAATAAATGACCCTTGTTCCACAAAATGTATATGAGTTCCACAAGAGGGAGGAGTCACCAACACAGTGGGTTTGGATTTGTCTGTGGGGTCTGCACCATCCTGTCCACATGGTGTTTCCTGAATCTCATTGATGGATGTTACTGATCTCAGGTACTCGTGGCTGATGAAAAGAGCCATTGCCACACTTAGTGAACTACAACGATGGATGTTTCTGTTATACTCTGTTAGGTGCACTGTGCCAGGCATGAGGAGCGGCAGAGACAAAACAGAACCTGCCTTTAGGGGACCTACAATCAAACAAATGAGGCAAGACATGCTCAGCGTTGACTACAACAGAATAACTTCCATTGCTTTCCAAGGTACCATCATAATTCCATGTTGGTTTGGCCAAAGATCTCCGAGTTACCCAGCTCTCCTTCTGTCTCTATACTCAGCTAGTCACCAGATGTAGCTTATTTTCACCACAGCACCTTCAGGAAGCCCCAGCTATTTTGTTGCTAACCACCCCTTTAGCCTCATCCACCCAAGCCTAGTTCTCTCTTTACTTTCCAGATCCCTACTCCTCAGCAACCCCCCTCACACGACTTCCTGATTAATCTGCAAGACCCAGCACTTTCACAGTGTTCCTTCTTGCAACAGCAAGCCTCAGGGGCTTTCCCTTGACTTGAATATCTGACCCCTTGTCTTCCCTCCCACCAACATAGCCAGAGAAGAAAAAAAATGCTGATTATTAATTTAGACAGCTTTTGGGAAAAGCATTTTTTTTGGAAAGTAGCCCTATGCGATGCTTGCATTCACTAAGGGCTTATCCTGATTATCTCATCTAGTGTTATGATTTTTGACTTCTGGAACGATTTATACATGAAAGACCTTGCTTTTTCATTCTCTGGAAAAAATTGCTTAGTCATTATTACTCACAATTTTGAAAATAAATACCCACACATTTAAGAAATACTTCCTTGGATATTTTATGTTTTTCAAGAACGCTTACATAATTTTCATGGTCCAGTGTAAAATAAAAATGCAAAAATTATTAAGAATTTCAAGCTGGCAGCAACAGAGCATCAGGATTTCTGAGTTTGGTGCACTAGGCAGCTGCCCACATTGTATGCCCATGAAGCCAGCCCTGATCCTTCTGTTATGCTTAGAGTTTATTCCTTGGAGAAAAAGAAAAAATGAGCTAAATGCAATTCTGAAACACATGAACTATATTACCTAAGGTTTCTGATATCTCTGACAGTAGCAGACAACCTTCTTGGTGAGGGGAACAACCTGAGAATAAGATTATGTGCATGTAATTTTGATTCACCACTTCTAGGAAAAAGGTTACTTAATTTCTCTATGACTCAGTTTCCTCATCTGTAAAGTTGAGATAGTAATAATAGTACCCACACCATACCATACCATACCATAGGGTTCTTATATGAATTTGATGAAATAATACAGGCAAAGTGCTTAGGACAGTGCCTGGATGGAGAATGCTCAATAACAGTTTGGGCTATTAAAATTATCTCTTTCTTTAAAAAGGTTTCTGATTTCTGTTTTTATTCTCAGTTAAATTATTTCAACATGTAGCTACATTTTATTATAAGGCATGAAAGTATGAATTAGAAAAAAACATGCAAATTGCAAGAAACACAAATCTACTTAGGGTACTAGGATTGGGGCATAAACCAACAGAAGCATGTAAACCTTGGTGCCAAGCTTAATCAGTTGATTGATTGATTTGACTATTTATTCTTTCAAAAAGCATTCACCTTTGCTAAGTAGTTTCCAAAGAGTTGGAAAGGCACAGATTAACAGATTATAGTCCTAACGCATATTATAGGGTCATACAGTACCACAGGAAAGGTAAGAAAATACAGTTTGGGTTGCCCAAAGGAAGGAAACTTGATTAGGTCCTGGATCAAGGTATGGTCAAGAGAATTTGGGAAATCGTTTTAGAGACAGTGATCTTCATCTCTAGAAAGATGAATAGGCATTTCCTAAGGCAGATTCCTTCAGGATAAAAGTATATTCAAAAGGCCGATGATGCAAAAGAATAAAGCATGACCAGGATTCTCTGGAAGTTTAGTGTAGTGGAAGCTTAAGCTACAGGTAGCATGGCAGCAAAAAGTGAGACAAAAAGTTTTCAGCTAAGTGGTTTCCAGACCTCAGAAATAGCTTCACACTCCACACTCAGGAATCGTTTGTCATCCCATGCACGATGTGGAGACTGAAAGGCTTGGGGCAAGAAGGAAGGAGGTGCAGAGTTGGCGGTGGGATACAGCAATGTGATTGCTTAGAAGGAAATGAGCTTTCCTTGTCTAACAGTGTCATGAGACTCTGGGACTCTGTCCACTGCAGGTGACCCTGCTCCCCTCCTCTAAACAAATGCTCTTGTTTTGTAGATTTGGCTTAATTTTTGCAATAGAGGAAACACCAAATAAAATTATGAATTAATATAACTGTTGTAATTGATGTTATCATAGTTTGGAAACAAATTAAGAAAATTATTTTTGGTAGACCGTAGCTGTTATGTTTTTAATCGTAGAACTTGAACAGGAATTTTGGCCTGGAATAGTAGGAAGGGATATTGTGTGATGTATGTTTGCACTGGAAACAGGTAAGTTGGGTTTTTTATTTTCATCGAATATCAACTATTTGACTCTAAGTGTACATTGAGTGTTCTGCTTCAAAAAATTAATTTGTAAAAAAAATGAAAAGAATGCATAGAAGAAATCCAATCTTCTTGCCAACGACGGATGATTTCTGCTGTGGATTTCTACCCTTGCTCTCAACTCCCTGAGAGCTTCCATGCTGGCTTTAGGCCCCATCAATTCAGTTTTCAGTGGACAATTCAATAGAAAGCTGCCTTTTGAGCTTTGGAATGGTTTCCAGTTCACATCATGGTGATTTCTGCTGGAAGAATTTCATCAAATATTGCTCTCAGAATCATGTGAAACATCATGCAGCAGGGCTGAGAACTTATGGGGAATTAGGTACCTGTAACATAGGTGACCCTGCATATCATGATCTCAGAGCAGATAATAAGGGAGTTATGGGTGAATTATGGGTGCTGAGTTCTTTCCAGTGTGATCACCAAAACCCCCTGCCAAAGTCTGCAATATCAAGGTCGTGCTAATGTCAGGTTTTATACTCTTTGGAAGTCACAGATTAGTTGGCAATTGCTGTTTCTTATCAAATTAATTTTGAGATTAGTTGGGAAAAGTCATTTACAAAGTGCTTTTGTACTGGTCATGCCAAATGCCCATGGGATTAAATAGCTGCACATAGATCTGGCTATATAGATATATGGATCCTGTATATATAAACAAGAGATAAGGATCCTATATGTACAAACACAAATTCAGTTTTCAATTACCTTGGACAGAGATGTGGCATACAACTAATACAAATTATTTATGTTTCCACTTAGATCATATTAGATAAACTTCTGCATTTATGGAGAGGAAAAAGCCTGCATTTGAATGCCAATACCTAGATTGGACCACTTGCTTTACTATTTCCCAGCTTTGTGATCTAAATGTCTTCATGTTAGAATTTCATCTGTGAAATATGATGTTTCAAAGGTTAAAAGTCATTGGGAAATTTTTAATTTTAGTGAAGCTTAATTTATTAGATTTTTCTCATGTTATACTTTTGTGTTCTAAGAAATTTTTGCCTAACCCAAGATCACAAAGATTTTTCTCCTAAATTTTATTCTAGAATTTTACAGTTTTAGGTTTTGGGTCTATAATTCATTCAAAGTTTATTTCTGTAGGGTGGCGCAAGGCAGGAATTAAGGTTTATGTTTTGCTTTGTTTTGTTTCATGAAGTTGATCATGTATTCTGGCACCATTTATTGAAAATACTATCATGTCTCAATTAATTACCTTAAATTTTTTGTTGAAAATCAATTGACTATTCTATTACATTGATCTATTCATTCATCTAATTTCACCTTGTCTAGATTACTGTATCTTACAGTAAGACTTAAAATTGGGTAGACTGAGACAACTTGGCTCTTTAAAAAATAGTGCTTGCTGGGTGCAGTGGCTCACGCCTGTAATCCCAGCACTTTGGGAGGCTTAGGCAGTCAGATCACCTGAGGTCAGGAGTTCGAGACCAGTCTGACCAACATGGTGAAACCCCATTTCTACTAAAAATACAAAATTAGCCAGCCGTGGTGGTGCATACCTGTAATCCCAGCCACTAGGGAGGCTGAGGCAGGAGAAGCACTTGAACCTGGGAGGCGGAGGTTGCAGTGAGCCAAGATTGCACCATTGCACTCCAACCTGGGCAATAAGAGCAAAACTCTGTCTCAGAAACAAAAACAAAAGCAAACAAACAAAAATAGTATTAAGAAAATGAAAAGGGTGGGGAGGTGGGTCATTCTTGATATCCCAGAACTTTGGGAGGCCAAGGTGGGCAGATCGCTTTGAGCTCAGGAGTTCAAGACCAGCCTGGCCAACACAGCAAAATGCCATCTTTACCAAAAAAAAAAACACAAAAATTAGCCATCCCTTGGTGGTACGTACCTGTAGTCCCAGCTACTTGAGAGGCTGATGCTGGAGAATCACTTGAGCCTGGGAGGTAGAGGCTCCACACACCCGAGATCACACCACCACACTCCAGCCTGGGTGACTGAGTGTGACCCTGTCTAAAAAAAAAAAAAAAAAAAAAGAAAGACAAGAACAGAAAAGATAAGCCACAAAGTGAAAATATTTTCAAAGCACATATATAATAAAGGGCTTGTAACCAGATTATACAAACAACTCAGAACTCAGTAAGACAACCCAATTAAAAATGAGGAAAATATTTATATAGAAGAGATATAGATGACAAATAAACGTATGTGATGCTCAATATCATTCAACATTAGAGAAATGCAAAAAAAAAATTATAAAATGAGATACCTCTACATACATGAATACCTAAAATTTAAAAAGACTGGCAATACCAAGTGCTGTCAAAGATGAAGCAACTGCTGGAACGTTCATGTATTGCAGGTGGTGTGTACTTATATAAGACAAATGTTTTTCTCTCTTTTAACGCTCGGAGAAATTCTGTTTTGAAGCCATTTGAGTCTAGAGTTTTCCCATAGGTTCAAGGTCTTTACAAATGTTCGATCATTCGTATTTCCTATTGCTTCTTGTTAATTTGTTGACCTGTTTTATTTGCGTTTCTTTAGTAACTTGTTTATTTTATCTAAATTTTCAAATTTATTGGAAAAACATTTTTACAATAGTCTCTTATTTTTAATGTCTTATGAACTAATGATATCCAATTTTTCACTCTTGATATTAGAAATTTCTGCCTTATCTCTTTTTCTTATTTATAATTTTCAGGTGATTATCAGTTTTATTTTTCTAATACCAAATTTTGGCTTGGTTAATTCTATTATTTTTCTAATTAGTGTATTTCTGCTACTATTTATTTTTTTATTTCCTTTTACTTTAATTAGGTTTATTTTGGAGTGTTTTTCTAAATTCACAATATTTTTTCTTAGATTGTTAATGTTTGGCTTTTAACACTACCTTTTAAATAAATGCTTTTATATTGCTTTAATTTGATACAATGTTTTATAATAGTGTTCATTTATTAAATTTAACATTTTCTAATTTCTCTCATTATTCTTTCTTGACATGTGAATTACCTAAAAATGTACTGCTTAAATTTCAAACATTTAAGGATTTTCTTTTTGTTGTTATGTTGCTTGATCCCACTCTGTTCTATATAATTTCAACATTGAAATTTGTAAAATCTTGCTTTATAACTAAGCATATAATCAGTGTTTTAGAAAGTACTACATACCCTTGAAAATAATTTGCATTCTGTATGTGCTGGGTGTAGTGTTCTGCATACCTTAGTCAGGTCATGTTTGATAATCATTTGTTTATGCATTATTTATTTTTAACTGAGTTATTTTTTTCTGCCAGTTTCTCAAAGACATATAGCCAACTCCCACATAGTCAAAAATCCACCTATAACTTCTAACTCTTTCCAAAGTTTAGCTACTAATAACCTACTGATGACTGGAAGTCTTACTGATAGTATAAATAGTTGATTAACACATATTTTTATGTTGTTCGTATTACATATTGTAGTCTTACAAGAAAGCAAGCTAGAGGAAAAAATGTTATTAAGAAAATCATAGGAAGAGAAAATATATTCACTATTCGTAAACTGAAAGTGGATCCTCATAAAGGTCTTCATTCTCCTCATCTTTACGGTTGAGTAGGCTGAGGAGGAGGAGGACAGAAAGGCTTCATCTTGGTGTCTCAGGGCTGGGAGAGGGAAAAAGGTGAGGAGACGAGACAGGAGAGACAGGGAAACTCCGTGTCACTTTATGGAAATACATCATAATTTCTGTCCTTTTTGCGTTTTCATTTTTAAAAAATGTTTTTATACAGCACCAATCCTTCTTCCATGGTTTGCTTTAGTTTCACTGCCTGTATCATAGAAAGGTCCGTGTCATAAAAGAAGTCAAACGCAGTCTTGATTCATTGGAATACTCCTGCCAGAATGCCTAAGATCAGTTTGTTTCCTAGCACTCCTTCTTTTTTGCCATCTTCTTCATCATCTGGCATCAAGTCATCTTCTGTTAATTCTTCTGGTGCGGTGTCTATTAGCTCTTGACTTTCTCCAAGAAATCTTGAAATCTTTTGCCTCCCCCCACCCTTTTTGCCATATCCACAATCTCTTTCATGATTTCCTTGATTGGCTCTGTTGTAAATCCTGTGAAGTCATGTGCAACATCTGGACACAGTTTTCTCCACAGGAATTTATTGTTTCAGGCTTGATGGCTTTCACAGCTTTTTCTATAACAATAATGACATCTTCAATGGCGTCATCTTTCCACACTTTCTTGATGTTCTCTCTCTCTAGGTTCTGTTCCATAGCTTTGACCGTCCTTTCCATGGAGAACTATGTGTAATGAGCCTTAGAGATCCTTTTGACTCCCTGATCTAGAGGCTGAATTAAAGACATTAGGTCTGGGGACAAGTAGTCCACTTTGATGCCTTCAGAGTCGGACTCATGGGGTTCTAGATGTTCAGGGCATTGTTCAACATCAGAAGAACTTTAAGAGGAGTCCCTTACTGGCCAGGTACTTCCTGACTTCAGGGACAAAGCATCAATGTAATCAATTCAGGAAAAGGGTTCTCATTGCCCAGGCCTTCTTGTTATACAATCTAAAGACTGGCAGCTGGTGTTTCCTTTCCATTCAAGGATCAAAGGTTAGCAATTTTAAATATAAGGGAAGGCCTGACCATAGGCCTGACTGCATTTGAACAAAACAGTAGAGTTAGCCCATCCCTTCCTGCCTCAAATCCTGGTGGTTGCTTCTCTTCCTCACTGATAAATGTTTTTGTTTGTTTGTTTGTTTGTTTTGGTGGCATTTTTCTAAGAATAAAGCACTTTCATCTGCATGAAAATTCTGTTCAGGCAGATATTCTTTCTCCTCAGTGATTTTCTTAATGATGTCTAGGAACCTGTCTGTTTCCTCTTGGTCAGAAAAAGCTGCTTCTTTTGCTATCTTGACAGTTTTTAAGCCAAACTTTTTTTTATATATAATTATCAAACCCTCCTTTTACTGGCATTAAGTTATCTAGAATCAGATTGTTCACCTACCTTTTGCTTTAGCATATAATGTCTTCACTTTTTCTTAAATCATATGAGAGTCTACAGGTATGGCTTTCTTATAGCAATCCTGCACTCACATTAAAGTTGCATTTTGCTGGGCGCAATGGTTCACACCTGTAATCCCATCACTTTGGGAGGCTGAGACAGGTGGATCACAAGGTCAGAAGTGCAAGACCAGCCTGACCAAGATGGTGAAACTCCATCTCTACTAAAAATACAAAAATTAGTCAGGTGTGGTGGCAGGCACCTGTAATCTTAGCTACTCAGGAGGCTGAGGCAGGAGATTCACTTGAATCTAGGTAGCAGAGATTTCAGTGGGCCGAGATCATACCACTACACTCCAGCCTGGGGTGACATAGTGAGACCCTGTCTAAAAAAAATTAAAAAATAAAGTTGCATTTTCAATACAGGATGAAAAGATATTTCACAAAAGAAGTGCAAGGTTTGTGCATTTGCTTGTATAGCCGCAGTGATGTCTTCATAAACTTCCTTTTTTTGCTTTTTTTACAGTGATCCTTATGATCTATTCATTTATCTTGAAATGGTGGGTAATCGCACCTGCAGACTTCAACCTATGGTGCACATCAAGCAATTCAACTTTTTCTTGTGATGTCAAGACTTTTCCCTGCTTTCTGGGAGCACTTCCACTATCACCAGTGGCACTTTGCATAGGTCTTGTGGTGTTATTCAAGGTTTAGGGCATTGCACTAAACACGATGAAAAGTACACAAGAACTGCAAGAAATCATTTTTCTGCTGTGATACCTGATTTTCTGTAAAGACGAATTGCTCATGTGGAAGTGATTTAGTGTCACAGCACACTTGAGCAGGTACTTGCAACACTGTTCAGTGCAATAGCAACAGAAGGTGTCTGTAAAATTTTTACAATAGTGCAGTATGTCTGTCCTACAGTTAGTTTCTGCAGTTAGATTTAATACTGACTGCATCTTTACATTTATTTACATTTCCTTGACTGCAAATGGTACTATGTACAGTCTGTGTTTGTATGTGTGTGGATTTCAGCTGGGACTACAGGCGCGCGCCACCACACCCAGTTAATTTTCATATTTTTAGTAGAGACAGGGTTTCGCCAGGTTGGCCAGGATGGTCTCCATCTCTTGACCTCGTGATTGGCCCGCCTCGGCCTCCCAAAGTGCTGGGATTACAGGCGTGAGCCACCGCGCCCAGCCAGATTTCGATAATTTTTAAACTTTATATTAGATTTGTATAATATTTCATCATAACAAATGGTAAAATAGACTAATATCTACTTATATTTTATTATGACATACTTAAATTTTTCTTAATTTTTTATAGTTTTAGGCTATATAGTTCATCTGTGAATTTTTTCAAGTTTTCACAAATCTCCAAAGAATGTTTCAACATATTGACTGAAATAAAAATTGCATGTAAGTAGATCTGTGCAGTTCAAACCCATGTTCAAGTCAAGTGTATGTTAAAATCTCCTACTATATTGCTTGATTGGTCTATTGCTTCTTTTAGTTCGGTGAACTTTTGTTTTATGCATTTTGAGGCTATGCTACTAGATGCATAAATGTCTCGAATTTTTATATATTTCTACTTGTTTAAATGTTTTAAAATCATCTTTGAGTATATTATCTGCAGTAGTGCTTCCTGCCTTAAAGTCTACGTTATCTTATACACCAGCTCTCTTTTGATTCGTGTTTTTATATGTTTATTATTTCTTTTATTTCTTTTCCAATTTTTTGTTTCGTTATATTTTAAATGTTTTTGAGCAGTGTGCCATTGGATATTATGTTATCCTAGTCTGACAATTTTGGTCTTAAATTGTAGTTTTTAGTCAATTTACACTTAATTCCTGAACTGTGTATAGTAAAGCCTGTTGTTTTAATACTTGTTTTGTACTCGCTCTATTCTATTTCTCTCTAGAACTCTTTCTTTCTTCTTACAGATTAAGCAAGCATCATTTTATTATTTCATTCTCCTCCTTCATCAGCTTGTCAGTTCTGTATTTTTAAAATGGCCTTAATGTATTTTTTTTCTAGAGATTAAACATAAATCATGAGAGTCTAAAATAGTACTTTTATACCATTTACCAGAAAATTGTAGAGCAAGAATCTTAAAGCCCTTTAACTACATTTGCCTTCCTGGTCTCTAGCATTACTGTTGCATATTGTAATGTTAAAATATAGTTTCATTTCTGTATGACTTTAATTTATATATTCAACATTAATTTATAAATATTACCATTCCTTTATTCTCCTTTTTCTCTCACATTTCTATATCTTCATCTAGAATCATTTCACTTCTTTCTGAATAACTCTCTTTAGTATGTATTTTTAAGTACAAGTCTACTGGTAACTACTTCTCTTTAGTTTTGTTTTCTGAAAATGTCTTTATTTTATCTTCATTTTTAAAGGTTATGAATGACGATTTAGAAATTCTGGGCAGATAGTTATTTTCTTTATCCTCAAAAATATCGTTTCATTGTCTTCTGGCTTCTTTAGTCTTTGTTGAGAAACCCTTTGTCAGTCTTACTCTTGCTCCTCTGTAGGTAACATGTTTTCCCACTTCAGTCTTATTTTAACATTTTCAGTTATTTATAATGTTTCAGTAGTGTTACTAAGATGTGCCTAGTGGTGGTTTTGTTTATGTTTAATCCTTATTTGTGTCCTTTGTAATTCTCAAATCTATTCTTAATGCCTTTAATTGTCTTAGAATATTCTTGGTCAGCATTTTTCAAATAGGGTTTTTACACCACGTTCTTTCTTCTTTCTGGTCCTCAGTTGCTGTGTGGTAATTCATACCTTAATCCTATATTTCATTTGTGCTTTTCTTTGGATTACACCTTTTGGGATCTACCATGCTTTAATGTGTATCTTTCCTTCTGACTTATCTTCCATTTAACTATCTGCTTAGCTATTTCTAAAATGCTGTTAAATCCATTCCTTGAGCTTTTAGTTTTGGATATTTTATTTTTCATTTCTAGAATAGCCAAAGTAATTATTCATAGTTTTCAATTATCCAGGTTGTTACTTAATTCCTTGATCACAGCAGTCACATTTGTTTTAAGTTCAATATATAATAACCCTGAAATTTGCATCTCCTTTGGGTATCTTTCTATTTTCTAATTTATTTTCTTTTTTATCTGCCCTTGTCTGTCTGTAAGCTTCAGCATTTTAGACTTCATATTTGTCTTCGAATATTCTAGAGACAATTCAAAGCTCGAGAGATTAGTACCGTCATCTAGAGAGGATTGCTTTTGCTTCTTTGGACAGCTAAGTAAAGGTTTGATCATCTTAATGATGATTGCGAGTACATGTTTTAAATGTGTTTATCTTTTTAAATTAGCTTCAATGTAGTTCATCCATGAGCTATCTGGCTCTCACTGGAAATGTTATTCCCCTCTTTTGTATCTTTTTGTGTGGTCAATTCTTTGCTCAGGCTTATTTTTCAGGCTTTTTCCTAATATAATATTTGAAGACAAAAATTTCCTCTCTATTGTACTTTCTGTGCACTAATATTTTCTGATATCCTATATGATTTCTTTTTTTACCCCCATTTAAAAAGCTATACTTAGGTTTCACAAATACATGAAGTTTTTGGTTATCTTTCTGTAACTGACATCTAACCTCATTTTATTGTAATTAGAACACGTACTTTAAGTGATAACAATTCTTTTAAAATGCATTGAGAATTTCTTTTTTGTTTTTAAATTTTATTTTAGATACAGAGTCTTACTCAGTCATTCATCCTGAAGTGGTGCTGTGGCATGATTATAGCTCACTGCAGACTTGAACCCCTGGGCTCAAGTGATCCTCCCATCTCAGCCTCTTGAGTACTCCTGGCTTCACGTGATCCTCCTGCCTTGACCTCCCAAAGTGCTAAGATTACAGACACGAGCAACCATGCGTGGCCAAGAATCTATTTAATGGTCTGGCACATTGTCAATTTTTAAAATTATTCTTATATTCTTGAAAGGAATATAAATTCTCCAATTTGGGGGTATAATACATCTTTTAGGTCAATTAGTTATCTGTGTTTTTCAAATCTTCTGTATGTTCAATATATACCAGTAGATGTTCAATATTATTAATGATTAAGACAAAAAAATCATACATGCAATGAAGTATTATTTTAACCTTATTCCAAGCTAAATTATTAGGAAGTCTAGATAGGGTGTAGTTCCCCAGAATCTCTTCTGCATTGATGGCCATGTAGGTGCATGAACCCGTTTTGAAAAGCAGTCCCTTGTTAACTTATAGAGTTAAATATGCATATACCTTCTTATACACAATTTCACTCTTTGTGTATCTTTAAGCAAAACTTTCACACAAGAAGTTTCATAGCAGTACTATTTACAGAAATTATAAAACCAATCAAAATGCTTATCAACAGGAGAGTGCAGGAATCAACTCTGGTATGTTTACATAAAAAAATATAAACAAACTAGAGAGGCATGCTACATCCAATATAAATAAAGCTCAGCTATATCCAGTTAAATGTAAAAATAAGCCCAGGAGATTATATATAGCATCATACCACTTTTATAAAGTTTAAAAATGTAAATACAAAATATAACTTCATGGAACTCATAGACATGCAATAAAACTATACAAAAAGGAAATCACACAAGCAATGGCCCTCAGCAGTGGAGGGGGAGCCAGGGAGTGCAGGCACCTGGTTCCTGCTCACTGGGTTCCCACAGCAGTGGTGCCAGTGCACAGCCACTGCGGGCTCTGGAAAACTCCATGTGCATTTTCTGTCCAGCTTCATGACTGTAATGATCTCATGCAGTTTTAACATCAGGATTAGTGCGCTTTTCTCCTTTTGCTACTCTATGCCTTCTACCATATTTGTAGCCAGTTCTCTTTATTGAAATTCCATCCTCAGAAGTGCCTAAGAAAGATTTTACTTTCTGGATTAGAGATTTTCTACACAAAGAATGTAAAAATATATTTCGGGAAAATTCTAGCCAAAAGAAAGCTCATGGAGAAAAATGGACTTAAATTAACAAAAATTATTAGACATCAAGAGAGTCACTACACAGTGATAAGATGTTCATGTCAAGATGATATAAGAATTTTAAATATGTCTACCCCTAATGTAATGGTCTCAAAATGTGGAAGGCAAATACTGATAGAATTCCAGGGAGATTTGAAAACTCATCAGTATATTATTAACTTCAAAATGCTTCTCTTAATTATGAATATGTAAAGCAGACAAAAAATAAGCAAGAGTATTGAAAATAAAACAACTCAATTGAGCTTACATTCAATATTTAGAGAATGCACATTATTTGCAAGCACACAAGGATTATTAGAAATTTGATCAGGCACTGTCTTATAAAGCAAACAGGAATAAAATCCACAACATGTGTATTTCAGACTTCATGTTTGTTGAACATAATAATTAAATTGAAGCTAAAATAAAATATTTTAACTTAGAAACCCTGCATATTTTGAAATGTAAAAAAACTAACAACTTATGGCTTAAATAATAAACTATAATAGAAACAAAATTCCTAGAATTATATAATAAGTACACTACATATCAACATTTAGAGATGTGCCAGACCATTAAATAAACAAACAATGGAAAAATTTTTTTATTTTTATTTTTTTGAGACAGGGTCTCATGATGTCACCCAGGCTGGAGTGCAGTGGCATGATTATAGTTTACTGCAATCTTGAACTCTTGGACACAAGGGATCCTCCCACCTCAGATTCCCAACTAGCTAGGATGACAGACCCACACTATCACGCCCAGATAATTTTTTTTTTCACTTTTTGTAGACCTGGGGGTCTCATTATGTTGCTCAGGCTGGTCTCAAATTCATAGCCTCAAGTAATCCCTGAGGATTTGCTTGAGATTTGAAAAATCATCAGTATATTATTAACTTCAAAAGGCTTCTCTTAATTTGAATATGTAAAGCAGACAAAAATAAGTAAAAATATTGAAAATAAAAAAACTCAATTGAGCTTATGTTCAATATTTAGAGAATGTACGTTATTTCTGCACACAAGGAATATTAGAAATTTGATCAGGCACTGTCTTATAAAGCAAACAGCAATAAAATCCACAGCATGTGCATTTCAGACTTCATGTTTGCCAAACATAATAATTCAATTGAATCCCAAAGTATTGGGATCACAGGCATGAGCCACAGAGCCTGGTTTAGGTTTCATTTAATAGCAAGATTTATTAAGAAAAAAAAGAAAACTAAAACAACTAGTATTTTAAATATAAAAAGAACATAAATAATCTGAATTGAATAGATAATATGACAAAGCTATCAACAAGCAGATATCAATAATTTTAAAAACATTTCAAAAATCAGAAAAACATCATAAAAATGTAACATTAAAACTGACACTAGAAGAGTCCTTCTCAGCTCACTTTTTAAGACTAGCATGACCTTGATACCAAATCCAAACACTGGCAGTAGTTGGAAAGAGGAAAGCGAGGAAAGTTATCATACTGCTTGCTCATTAATACAGATTCAAGAACATTAAATAAAATACTCACAAATCAAATCACACCTTATAAAAAGACAACCTAATGAGATAAATCTGGCTCTACACCACTTGTGTGTAAAGCACATATTTCACCATATTAATAGATTAAAAATCATACAACCATCTCAATAGATTGAGGAAATCCTAAAATACTATACAACATACTTTCATGATTATAAACTTTAGTAAACTAGGAGTAGAAGGACATTTTAAAAATCTGATAAAAGGTACCTATAATAATATTATTATATAGGTACCTTTTATCCGATTTTTTTGTCACATATTTTTGTCCTGCCAAATGAGGGAAAATTATCAGTCTTCCCATTATTTTTACTTCTGGTTGGCATAGGTTTTCTCAATAGCAAAATAATTAATCAGTATATTAATCGATTTTAGTAATATTATTATTAATAATAATTAGGTGAAAAGTATTAGGAAAGAGGAAATTAACCAGTCATTATTTCCAAATGATGTAATCCTTTACACAGAGAAATCAAAAGATCATATAAATGAATTTGAAATGATGGGAAACATTCATTTATCCATTTATTTTATTATTTTGTATTTAAATTTCAAATGTCTAACAACTACCAAAAAATAATTTAAAATGTAACTTAAATGCCATTTAACAGACACACACACAAAAAAAGGGGATATCACCACTGACCCCACATAAATACAAACTACCATCAGAGAATACTATAAACACCCCTACGCAAATAAACTAGAAAATCTAGAAGAAATGGATAAATTCCTGGACACTTACACCTCCCAAGATGAAACCAGGAAGAAGTCAAATCCCTAAATAGCCAATAACAAGTTCTAAAATTGAGGCAGTAATGAATACCCCAACAACCAAAAAAAAAGGCCAGGACCAGACAGATTCACAGCCGAATTCCACCAGAGATACAAAGAGGAGCTAGTACCATTCCTTCTTAAACTATTCCAAACAATTTAAAAAGGAGAGACTCCTTCCTAACACATTTTAGGAGACCAGCATTGTCCTGATACCAAAACCTGGCAGAGACACAACAAAAAAAAAAAAAGAAAAGTTCAGGCCGATATCCATGATGAACATCAATGCAAAAATCCTCAATAAAATACTGGCAAACCAAATCCAGCAGCACATCAAAAAACTTATCCACCATGATCAAGTCATCTTTATCCCAGAGATGCAAGGCTGCTTCAGTGTATGCAAATCAATAAATGTAATACATCACATAAAAAGAACCAATGACAAAAACCACCTGATCATCTCAATAGATGCAAAAAAAGGCCTTTGATAAAATTCAACATCGCTTCATGTTAAAAACTCTCAAAAAACTAGGTATTGATGGAACATATCTCAAAATAATAAGAGCTATTTATGACAAACCTATAGCCAATATCATACTGAATGGTCAAAAACTGAAAGCATTCCCTTTGAAAACTGGCCCAAGACAAGGATGCCCTCTCTTACCACTCCTACTCAACATAGTAATGGAAGTTCTGGCCAAGGCAATCAGGCAAGAGAAAGAAATAAAGGGTATTCAAATAGTCAGAGAGGAAGTCAAATTGTCTCTGTTTGCAGATGACATGATTCTATATTTAGAAAACTCCATCATCTCAACCCAAAAATTCCTTAAGCTTATAAGCAACTTCAGCAAAGTCCCAGGATACAAAAATCAATGTGCAAAAATCACAAGCATTCATATATTCCAACATTAGATAAGCAGAGAGCTAAATTATAAATGAACTCCCATTCACAACTGCTGCAAAGAGAATAAAATACCTAGGAATACAGCTTACAAGGGACATGAAGGACCTCTTCAAGGAGAACTACAAACCACTGCTCTAGGAAATAAGAGAGGACACAAACAAATGGAAAAATATTCCATCCTCATAGATAGGAAAAATCAATAACAGGAAAATGGCCATTCTGCTCAAACTAATTTATAGATTCAATGCTATTCTCATCAAACTACCATTGACATTTTTCATAGAATCAGAAAAAAACTACTTTAAATTTCATGTGGAACCAAAAAAGAGCCCATATAGACAAGACAATCCTAAGCAAAAAGAACAAAGCTGAAGGTATGACACTATCTGACTTCAAATTATACTACAAGGCTACGGTAACAAAAACAGCATGGTACTGTTACCAAAACAGACATATAGACAAATGGAACAGAGCAAAGACCTCGGAAATAACACCACACATTTAAAACCATCTGATCTTTGACAAACCTGACAAAAACAAGCAATGGAGAAAGGATACTTTATTTAATAAATGGTGCTGGAAAACTGCCTAGCCATATGCAGAAAACTGAAACTGGAGCCCTTCCTGTCACCTTATACAAAAATTAACTCGGGATGGATTAAAGACTTGAATGTAAAACACAAAACTATAAAAATCCTGGAAGAAAACCTAGGCAATACCATTCAGGACACAGGCATGGGCAAAGACTTTATGCAGAAAACACCAAAAAGCAATTGAAGCAAAAGTCAAAGTTGACAAATTGGATCTAATTAAACTAAAGAGCTTCTGCACAGCGAAAGAAATTAGCTTTAGAGTGAACAGGCAACCTACAGAATGGCAGAAAAATTCTGCAATCTACCCATCTGGCAAAGGTTTAATATCCAGAATCTATAAGGAACTTAAACAAATTTATAATAAAAAATAACAAACAAATCCATCAAAAAGTGGGCAAAGGATATGAACAGTTCTCAAAAGAAGACATTTATGTGGCCAACAAACATATGAAAAAACGTTCATCATCACTGATCGTTAGAGAAACACAGATCAAAACCAAATGAGATACCATCTCATGCAATTCAGAATAGCGATTATTAAAAAGTCAAGAAACAATAGATGCTGGTGAGGCGTGGAGAAATAAGAACCCTTTTACACTGCTGATGGGAATGTAAACTAATTCAACCATTGTGGAAGACAGTGTGGTGATTCCTCAAGGATCTAGAACCAGAAATACCATTTGACCCAGCAATCCCGTTACTGGGTATATACCCAAAGGAATATAAATCATTCTACTATAAAGACACATGCACACATATGTTTATTGTGCCACTATTTACAATATAGCAAAGACATGGAACCAGCCCAAATGCCCATCAATGATAGACTGGATAAAGAAAATGTGGTACATATATGCCATGAAATACTATGCAGCCATAAAAAAGAATGAGATCATGTCCTTTACAGGGACTTGGATGAAGCTGGCAGCCATCATCTTCAGCAAACTAACATAGGAACAGAAAACCAGACACCACATGTTCTGCCTCATAAGTGGTAGTTGAACAATAAGAACACACGGACACAGAGAGGAGAACATCACACGCCCAGGCCTGTCAGGGGTGAAGGCAAGAGGAGGGAGAGCATTAGGACAAATATCTATGTACGCAAGGCTTAAAACCTAGATGATGGGCTGATAGGTGCAGCAAACCACCATAGAACATGTATACCTATGTAACGCACCTGCACATTCTGCACATGTATCCTGGAACTCAAAGTAAAATTTAAAAAATAATTAAAAAACAAACAAGCAAACAAAAAAACCTTCATGTTTAGCATTGCCTGTAAATGTTGGAATTTGAAGTAAAAGCATATTTATGTATCAATGGAAATTCAACATAAATATAATGTTGTGACTCCTTGCCATATTTGTAAGAAACTCCTCGATTTATCAATTAATATAATTTCAAATTGAGATACTCACCAAATCAAATAATAAATCCATGTCAAGAAAAAAAATTTTAATGCCATTTAAAGTGGTAAAAATAAGAATACAGAGCTTAATAATACTTTTAACAAGAAGTGTGGAAGATTAAAGACGTCCTAAGTAAATAGAGATATATATGGAGATCATAACAATGAAACAACTCCTGACACTATCACTTGTTTAAAAATCAATATATATATACTATGACTCCAATCCAAGTCCTAACAGGATCGTTTTTTATAAACTTGACAAACTGATCCTGGAATTTTGGTGAAAAAATAAAAGTTCCAAGAATAACCAGGATATTTCAAAAGAAGAGTGAGAGGAATCCTCTTCTAATCAGTATTAATCCCATAATAACGGAGGCAGTGTGGAATTTGCCCCAAAATATATTAGCAAAAAGAAAAGACTTAAAAAACTCAGAAGGAGATCTGTGTACTTAGGAACTTCAGTATGGGAGACAGTGACCAAACCATGCCAGCGAAGGAGAGAAAGGAGGCTGAAAAATGGTTATCCAAATAAACGAAGGTATAATCGCATCCTGATCTCACATCACTTCTGTACATAAAAATGTATTTCAGATTAATATTTTAAATGTCTAAAAAGGAAACAAAAGATCTTAGCAGAAAATATAGTTGAGAAATTTGTAGACATCAAAGTTTAAACAAGAACCAAACTTACTATTATAAAAAAGTGACTGAAATTTGACTAAATTTTAAAATTGCAAGCTTTTTATCATCAAAGGACACCTTAAGTGAAGTAGTTATAAACAGGGAAACAATATTTTAACATGCACAGCCGACAGAATCAACATAGATACGTAATGTGTAGGAACACCTCTAAATCTAGAAGAAAAGTCCATATGGCCGTATTTTTCTTTAAGGAGAAAAAAACATGAATAGGCTCTTCACAGAGCAGGGGGCTCTTGTAGTCAAAAAACCCTTACGAACAGATATATAAGTGCATTAATGATCCAGGAATACATAGAGGAAGATGAAGTAAAATACCCTGTTACACCGCACAAATTGGTGCAGGGGTTCGAAGCTAATAGCTTCTTTACGGACAAAACTTGGGAGAATCGTATTTTCCTAAAAACTTACCTTGTTTGTTTAACGGTGGTTAATGTTAAAATCATCCTGTGTACAACTGCCTGTGTGTTCCCTGCCTGAAAGATCCTTTCTCAAGATACCCTGCTCTGCCAGGTGCAGTTCCCTGGATACATCAGGGATCACCGCTCCCTTCCTCCACCGCCTCTGACTCCCACCGGGCTCCAAGCAAACTGCACTCACCGGCCTCCCGCCTCAACCTGCCCACCCCCACGTCTCCTCCCCTTGCACCCAGGCTTTCGCCCCTACCCATCCCCATCCCACTTTCCAAACTCCTTCGACAGGCTCTTGCCCCTAACTTCCCACCCATTCCCCCACCTCCCCTCTTCCCCAGTGCCCCGCCGCACCCCCCAGGCTTTCTCCCCAGCCCCACCCTGCCCATCCCCCACTCATCCCCCTCGCTCAGGCTTTTGCCCTTGTCCCACCCTGCCCCTGTCCCCACCCACAGGCCTCCCTGCCTGTCCCGCAAGCCCAGGCTCTCACCCCTGCACTGCCCTGCCCATTCCCCTTGCCTATCCCCCATGCCCAGGCCTCAACACCCAGCCAATGCCTCTCTTAGGCATTCCTGCCTCACTTTCCACAAGAACACAAATCTTGGGGAACCAAGACTAATTAATTTGGACTTAGCAGAGGGAACAAGGAGAGCCTAGGGCTTGACCACTCTCCTGCTCATGGGCGCTCACAGTCAGGGCGATTGCACTTTCAATTTTCAGCTGTGGCTGTTTCAACAGTCAGCATTTCCTGGGTCAAACTTGAAAGATTTACATTTTTGTCAAAAGATTTTATCTTTCTATCACGTTTCAATTAGTAACATATTATACCATAAGTAGTTTTAGTTATTAGCAGCTGGGGCTTTTATTTAATAGGAGTGTTTTTTTCTAAACAATATTCATTATTAATTACTTAAAAATTAACTCAGTTCATGTTACTTCTTAGCAAATCCAAGCATCAGATTGAGCAATTCTGCCACAGACAAACACAGAAAGGCTCAGAAAGAGATCACAGAGGCAGAGAAGCTGCAGATGTTCCGGAGTCCTGGTTGCTTGGCAGGGTCCCAGTGGTGGCCTAAATACTTCCCTTTGCATGAAAACGTGCTCCATCCTGTAGCCCTGCCCAGAAAGCTGCAGTGAGGGTGCGTCTGTCTGGTACAGCTTACAGTCTCCTCCCGTAGGAAGCCCTGCTGCCAGCCTCAAACAGAAGAAGGCAGGAGGCTCCCTGGCAGCCTCTAGCAGAGGCCCGTGGGCCAGCCTCACCTTGCAAGGGCTCTGAGTGATTGTGCTACTCTTGAGGACCTGTGAAGCCTGCGGCCACAACCAATCTCAGCGCAAAAATCATAATGGAACTCAGGTCCTCTTCCATTCATGCATTCATTCATTCATTCCTTCGTGATGCGTTCTGATAGTCACTCAACAAGCATGTAGTGAGTTTTACAGCATGCTGTGGTCAAATGTGGCAAGTGGAGGGGTTATGCCACAATACCAAACCTCACCATGCTTAATTCATCAAACCAAGCAGTAAATCTATTGAAATTCCAAGAAGCCACAGAGAGCAGAGTGGCCACCAGGATTCTCCTTATATTAAATTCTCCAAGAACCTGTGATCAAAGTGACTCAGGGAACAGATAACTCACTGCCCAGCACGGGAGGCCCACAGCATTGAGTGGTTACCTTCAGTCCAATCACCTCCCCTTCTCCCCCTCTCACATCCGGGATATCCAGGGGTGGGAAGTGCCAGGCCTAAATGCCTTTTGATGCTTAGAAAAATTCCTTATAAAGCTATTTGTGTGTGTGTGTGTGTGTGTGTGTGTCAGGGTTTAATAAAAGTCGGTACAACAGCCAAACTATCAAAATGTTAGAAACCCACAAATATGTGGCTTACCTCCTAGAGCCTTTCTTCTGTTTCTCATGTCACTGACTATTGAGATGTTAGAATCGCCAAGCTAAATGTGAGAGACAGCCATGGTGCAGTCACTCCCCAGCTCTCCTGGTTCCCCTACACTCCCCACAGAAAAGGGCTGTTCCCTGTGCTGAGCAGGCCCCCATGACCAGGACATGTCCTTTGAGGTTCAAGTGCATTTATTTACTAAGTAGGATCCACCTCTACCCCTTGATTAGAATCAACAGGAAACACAGAATTCGGTGGTTGGAGCAGCTCCCTCTCCCGCCGCCTCCCACGCATCTTTCCAGGTGCTGGTGCTTGTGTCCCATCCTGGCCAAGGCCATGGTCAGCTCTCTTGTTCCTCATTTCAGCTTCAACTTGCACATTGATCCCAATTGGCGACTTAAAGTCCTCCTGGCAACCCCAAGTCTTTTCTGGTGCCTTACTCCCCTTTTCTAGTTTCTTCTTTCACTTCTATTGTTTTTGTCTAAAACCAGCTATACTTCCTCTTTCAGGAAGCTCCTCTTGTCTCTCCCTACTTTTTAAAGGGAGCAGTGAGCCTTACAGGTAGGATGCTGGAGGATTTGTTCACTCCAGTTCTCAAGCTGTGGATGGCACTGGAGATGGCTGTGCCTGGCAGGAGGATCACAGGTGGGGAGCGTAGACTTCTGGGGAGCCCAGTGTGTGTCAGCAAGGAAAGGGCACAGTGGAGACCAGACTCTACAAGAAGATGGGGGAGAGCTGCTCAGCAGGTGTTTGGATGTAAAACTTCAGGGAGAAAAAGAGTTGTCTCAGGAGAATTTTGATAAAGGTTTTCTGTGCATTGTGCTATGTAAAATCTATGCTCTCTCTTCTAGACAACTTACGATAAAAAGATGGATTATTTCTCATAGTTTGGAGGAATATCAGAAATGTCCTTGTAGAGACAATGGTCTTCCTTTCCTCTCCCCTTCTCTCCTCCCTCTCTCCCCCGCCTCCTTCCCCTCCCTTCCTTCCGTCCTTCCTTTTTTTCTTCCTCCTTCCTTCCTTTCTTCCTCCTTCCTTCCTTTCTTCCTCCTTCCTTTCTTATTCCTTAGTATTCCTTTATCCACACTTTCTTGTAGGATTGCTACATTTTCTTGCAGTCTTAAGAAAGCAGTAGTGGAGAGTTGGGGTTGGGATGATATAGCTGAGACCCTTCGTAACGAAAGTCCTGAGACCTTGGAAAACCGGAAAATGCAAAACAACTGTTTTCACTTCTAGCCTTGCACCTTGTTTGCTCTGTATTTTTTAACAAATCACTTAACTTCTCTAAGCCTCAGTATCTTCAATTTAAGTGAGGATAATAAATGTCTCTATATTGTCCCTGTGATGGTTGAATAATACAATAATGAATTTGTTTATTTAAATTGCAAAGTGATTATATTTAACTGATTCTTACAATTCATCAGAACATCTTTTCTGAAATCCACTGATGTAATTTGCAGAACACATTTTTCAAAAGAGCCAGCATGACTGCAACACTTTATTCTAGCCTCAGTGAATCTGTGTCGAGGCAGCAGCCAGGCCTGCCTTCATTGTCTGGGCCCTTGGTGCTGCTGCTGTGTCCCTGGCACCTCCGGAGGACCAGGGGAAGGAGGAGAACCCCGAGCCTGGTGTGGAGGCAGAGAGCCTGCCAAAGCCATCTGCTCAGGGGAGCCACAGACAGAGAAGTGTGGTTTTACGTTTTTCAGCTAAGAAGTTTCAGAAAATAATTTCTCCGTTTTTTTAATGTGATGCCTGAAGGAAAATAATAATAAAACAAAACTGGAGGAGGGCACGTTATCTGCCAAGTGACATTTTCCCCTATTCTTTCTGCTTCTATTCCTAGAAAAAAGAAATTGAAAACTGCAGGGAAAGTGTTGGCAGCATCCCAGACTTCCTTGTTTTGCTGCTAATCACTCTGACAGCGGATTTCTTTTTCGTAGGATGAGAGGCCAATGCCTCCACCCTGCTGCTGTCTTTAGACAATGAGGAAAGATGATGATGGTGACATTTATTAGGTGCTTGCTATGTGCAGGCAGCATGCAGAATACCTTGCTGGAATGATGGTGATTTGTCCTTGCAACAGTACCCTGGGGCTGGCCTAAAGTGAGGACCCCAGGCTCATCATGGCAGTGATGCAGCTAAGATGTGGATGGGGTCACTCATTCCTGGGCACAGTGAATCATTCTGAAGCATGACGCTGCCTTCCTGATTTGGAAACCGCAAAACAAGTTTAAATCTTCAGATTCAGAGTTTCAAAATGCACAACCCAGAACTACAGATACAAAAGAACTGGAAGCCACAAGAGAAGCCCTTCAGTTCACCTTCATACTTTACCGTGATCAACCCAACACTGTGAAGCTAGTCATATCTGAGCACAGGAAGCTAATTCAAATCATGAAAACCCCTCTGAAGATCTTGTTTCCAATGAATAAAAATAAGGTTATGCTGAAGATCCAGTAGCACTCCTTCTCTTGACTACTTTAGATACCTTGCGTACTCAAAGGGTCTTATCACTCTTCCTGGTTTTTGAAGGAATGGAATAAGAAGTAATTTGGGGAAAGGATTTGTTAATGGCCCAACCGCATTAAAACCGGCCAAGGAGAACCAGAATTCTCTGCCCAAGGGCAGCTATCTGACGCTGACCCTTCGGCCACCCTGCCTGCCTGAGGATTTCCTAAGCCAGCCTGTCAGAGATGGCTCACATGGCTTTACATGGAGGAAAGCCATGATGAAGCATTATAACAAGAATGTGTGTCACCCTTCATAGTTTATAATGATTGTGGATATCATGGAAACTCTGCCATCTCCATTAGGCCCCTTCCAGATGGACACGCTCTCCCTTCTCCACAGCTCATCCTGGCTGCCACCCAGGGCAGGGAGCGCTGCCAGCTGACTCCTCTCATGACTGTCTCTGTTCCTTGCCAATTCTGTATGTTCTTCCAAGGGCCAGCTGTCTTCTTCCTCACACTTGATTATGCCAATTGTACTTATATTAATTATAGAATGTAATACTTTGTAAACTGATGGAGCAGGGGGTAAATGAAATGCAAGTGTGGAAAGAGATATTTATCAAATCTAAGACATCATCGGTTTGAAGGCAGCCAACAATTTTATGTATCACTTGGAGAAAACACCAACAATTAAACCATGATATGTCATTGATTTGATTTTAAGAATATTCCTATTACAGAGAACTTAAAATGTGAGCAATAAGTGCATGTTAGAATTAATGAAATATGGTATGTTGAACACTTTGGAAAAACTACAAAGAACAGAAAACTCTTAGGTGTAAAAGAAGTATACAGTTGACTATTCACATATACTATGACCACCAATTAAACCTCAGGACATATCCCCAGAGAAATACTTATATATACACTAGAGGAGACACATACAAGACTGTTCATAACAACACCGTTTATCATAGCAAAAAGCTGGACGCAGTCCAGTGTCTTTAAGAGGAAACAAGATGAAAAAAATGTAGCACATTCACAAAGTGGAATATTATGTAGCAGTCAAAATTAATAATAACAACAGTGTGAATAAATCGTTTTTTTTTTTTAAGACAGAGTCTCGCTCTTGTTGCCCAGGCTAGAGTGCAATACCAATCTCGGCTTACCTCGAAACCTCTCCTGGGTTCAAGCAATTCTCCTGCCTCAGCCTCCTGAGTAGCTGGGGTTACAGGCATGCGCCACCAAACCCAACTAATTTTCGTATTTTTAGTGGAGATGAGGTCTCTCCATGTTAGTCAGGTTGGTCTTGAACTCTCGACCTCAGGTGATCTGCCCGACTCGGCCTCCCAAAGTGCTGGGATTACAGGCATGAGCTACCACGCCCAGCTAAATCTTAAGAATACAATATTAAATGATAAATGTTACCTCTAAAATTATTTACAACATGATACTTTTCTTATGAAATTAAAAATAATTAAAACAAAAATAAACACACATTTTTGGAATATGTATTGATGCTATCAAACCAAAGAAAAAGAAAACTAAGAAAAAAAGGACATAATATTTGGGATGATGACTAACCAGTTGGAGGAAGCAGGGAGACGGGAAGGGGGAAGAAAATATGGTTACGCATGGGTAAGCTAAAATCAAAGTTATGAATGATTAGTTGTATGAATGTATTACATTATGTGGTATGATGGATGTATTACATTATGAAATACATGAAGAACTAACTGGATAAAGGAAAGTCATGGATTGACCAATGATGGCAGTGTTTTTTGGAGCAGAGATTATGAGAGATGTAATTCTGTGCAACTGAGGTCCAATGAAAAGAATCAGTACATAGGCCAAGTGGATTTTTAAGTGCCCACATTTGGAAATTAAATTTAAAATGTCTTTTGTTATTAATTTACAGACTTCTAAAAAAGTATTTTGGATACAGCTCCTTAGTTGACTATATGGGTTGTAAGTGTCTCCTCCTACTCTGAAGATTGCCTTGGATGAACAAAATTCTTAAATTTTAATACAGATTGATTGATTACATTTTTGTCCTTTCATGGTCAGTGGTATTTGTGTCTACTTTTGGGGGAAACTTTTTTCCCTATCCCAAGATCTCAAGTACGTATTGTTATGTTCTCCTTTAATAGTTTTATTTTTTACACTTCACATTTAGATCTGAAGTCCATCTGGAATTGATATTTGTGTTTAGTGAAAGGACATGGTGTATTTTTTTTGCCAATACCAATCGTTATTCTATGCCCAGGACACTTTATTGAAAAGACCATTGTTTCCTCCAATGAACTTCAGTGTCACTTTTGCCATAAATATATATAAGTTTGCTTCTGGACTCTTATACATTATACTGTTTCACTCAGGTCTTCTCCACTATATCCAGCAGTAGAAGGTTTTCCAATTTTCTTTTACTTCTTCAAGATTGTTGTAATTATTCCAGACTTTTTGCATTTCTGGATGATTTTTAGAATTGTTTGTCATTTTTTCTCCCCATTTGGTAATAATAACTTTTTTACAAAACCTGACTCTTTTGCCAATAAGCATAATATATTCTTTCGTTAATTTATGTATAATTTAATTCTTCGGTAAAGTTCTTAGTTTTGGTGTAGAAGTCCTTTGCATCTTTCTAAGTATTTCATATTTTTGATGTTATTATAAATTATGTCTAAAATTTAATTTTGGATTTTTGTTGTTGTCGGTGCAGACAGACAATTGATTTCCATAAAGTTTATCTCCAAAGATCTCACTAAATTCACTTACTAATGCTAATAGAATTAATCAAATAATTCTATTCTAACAGATTTTCTCTAAAATCTCTTGAATTTTCTAGATAAACAAGATCATATTGTCTGCAAATAACAGTTGTATTTATTCCTTTTCAGTTCTTAAACTATGGTTTTTTTTTTTAATTTTTTTGCTTCATTGTACTGCCTGCAGTACAATGTTGAATAAAAGTGATGTAACAGCACCACTTGTTTCTAATTGCAAGAATAAATTTTCCATTATTTTGCAATGGAGTATAATTTTAACCAGAGATTTTGTAGGTTTTTTTTAAATTGTACTTTAGGTTCTGGGGTACATGTGCAGCTCATGCAGGGTTGTTGCATAGGTACATACATAGCAAGGTGGTTTACTGCCTCCATCCCCCCCTCATCTATATCTGTCATTTCTCCCTTTGTTATCCCTCCCCAACCTCCTTACCCCCCGCTGTCCCTCCCCTAGCCCCTGCCAACAGACCCCAGTGTGTGGTGCTCCCCTCCCTGTGTCCATGTGTTCTCATTGTTCAACACCTGCCTATGAGTGAGAACATGTAGTGTTTGATTTTCTGTTCTTGTGTCAGTTTGCTGAGAATGATGGTTTCCAGACTGACCCATGTCCCTACAAAGGACATGAACTCATCATTTTTTATGGCTGCATAGTATTCCATGGTATATATGTGCTACATTTTCCTTATCCAGTTTATCATTGATGGGCATTTTGGTTGGTTCCATGTCTTTGCTATTGTAAACAGTGCCGCAATGAACATACATGTGCATGTGTCTTTACAATAGAATGATTTATAATCCTTTGGGTATATATCCAGTAATGGGATTGCTGGGTCAAACAGAATTTTTATTTCTAGATCCTTGAGGAATTGCTAGCCTGTCTTCCACAATGGTTGAACTAATTTACACTCCCACCAACAGTGTAAAAGTGTTTCTATTTCTCCACATCCTCTCCAGCATCTGTTGCCTCCAGATTTTTTAATGATCACCATTCTATCTGGCATGAGATGGTATCTCAATGTGGTTTTGATTTGCATTTCTCTAATGACCAGTGATGACGAGCATTTTTTCATGTTTGTTGGCCTCATATATGTCTTCTTTTGAAAAGTGTCTGTTCATATCCTTTGCCCCCTTTTGAATGGGGTTGCTTGTTTTTTTCTTGTAAATCTGTTTTAGTTCTTTGTAGATTCTGGATATTAGCCCTTTGTCAGATGGGTAGATTGCAAAAATTCTTTCCCATTCTGTTGGTTGCCAGTTCACTCTAATGATAGTTTCTTTTGCTGTACAGAAGCTCTGGAGTTTAATTAGATCCCATTTGTCTATTTTGGCTTTTGTTGCCAATGCTTTTGGTGTTTTAGCCATGAAGTCCTTGCCTATGCCTATGTCCTGAATGGTTTTGCCTAGGTTTTCTTCTAGGGTCTTTATGGTGTTAGGCCTTATATTTAAGTCTTTAATCCATGTGGAGTTAATTTTAGTGTGAGGTGTCAGGAAGGAGTCCACTTTCTGTTTTCTGCACATGGCTAGCCAGTTTTCCCAAAACCATTTACTAAACAGGGAATCCTTTCCCCATTGCTTGTTTTTGTCAGGTCTGTCAAAGATCAGATGGTTGTAGATGTGTGGTATTGCCTGAGGCCGCTGTTCTGTTCCATTAGTCTATATCTCTGTTTCAGTACCAGTACCATGCTGTTTTGATTACTTTGTAATATAGTTTGAAGTCAGGTAGCATGATGCCTCTAGCTTTGTTCTTTTTGCTTAGGATTGTCTTGGCTATGCGGGCTCTCTTTTGGTTCCATATGAAGTTTAAGGTGGTTTTTAACAGTTCTGTGAAGAAGGTCATTGGTAGTTTGATGGGGATAGCATTGAATCTATAAATTACTTTGGGTAATATGGCCATTTTCACAATATTGATTCTTCCTAACCATGAGCATGGAATGTTTCTCCATCTGTTTGTGTCCTTTCTTCTTTCCTTTAGCAGTGATTTGTAGTTCTCCTTGAAGAGGTCCTTTATACCCTTTATTAGTTGTATTCCTAGGTATTTGATTCTCTTTGTGGCAGTTGTGAATGGGAGTTTGCTCTTGATTTGGCTCTCTGTTAGTCTGTTATTGGGGTATAGGAATGCTTATGATTTCTGCACATTGATTTTGTATCCTGAGACTTTGCTGAAGTTGCTTATCAGGTTCAGGAGATTTTGGCCTGAGACAATGGGGTCTTCTAAATATACAATCACATCATCTGCAAACAGAGAGAATCTGACTTCCTCCTTTCCTAACTGAATACCCTTTATTTCTTTTTCTTGCCTGATTGTTCTGGCTAGAACTTCCATACTATATTGAATAGGAGTGGTGAGAGAGGACATCCTTGCATAGTTCCAGATTTCAAAGGGAATGCTTCCACGTTTTGCCCATTCAGTATGATATTGGCTGTGGGTTTGTCATAAATAGCTTTTATTATTTTGAGATATGTTCCATCATTACCTAGTTTATGGAGCGTTTTTAATATAAAGGGCTGTTGAATTTTGTCAAAGGCCTTCTCTGCATCTATTGAGATAATCATGTGGTTTTTGTTTTTGGTTGTGTTTATGTGGTGGATTACGTTTAGAGATTTGTGTATGTTGAACCAGCTTTGCATCCCTAGGAGGAAGCCTACTTGATAGTAATGGATAAGCTTTTTGATGTGCTATTGCAGTTGTTTTGCCAGTATTTTATTGAAGATTTTGCAGCTATGTTCATCATGGATATTGGACTGAAGTTTTCTTTTTTTGTTGAGTCTCTGCTGGGTTTTGGTATCAGGATGATGTTAGTCTCATAAAATGATTTGGGAAGGATTCCCTCTTTTTGGATTGTTTGGAATAGTTTCAAGAGTGTACCAGCTCCTCTTTGTATGTCTTGTACAATTCGGCTGTGAACCCGTCTGGTCCTGGACTTTTTTTGGTTGGTAGGCTATTAATTGCTGCCTCAACTTCAGCCCTTCTTATTAGTCTATTCAGGGTTTCAACTTCTTCCTGGTTTAGTCTTGGGAGGGTGTAAGTGTCCAGGAACTTATTTCTTCCTGGTTTACTGGTTTATGTGCATGGAGTTGTTTGTAGTAATCTCTGATGGTAGTTTGTATTTTTGTGGAATTGGCGGTGATATCCCCTTTATCGTTTTTTTATTGCAGCTATTTGATTCTTCTCTCTTTTTTTTAATTAATCTGGCTAGTGGTCTATTCTGTTGATCTTTTCGAAAAACCAGCTCCTGGATTTATTGATTTTTTTGAAGGGTTTTTTGTGTCTCTGTCTCCTTCAGTTCTGCTCTGATCTTAGTTATTTCTTGTCTTCTGCTAGCTTTTGACTTTTTTTGATCTTGCTCCTCTAGCTCTTTCAATTTTGACGATAGGGTGTCGATTTTAGATCATTCCTCTCTTCTCTGGTGGGCATTTATTGCTATAAATTTCCCTCTCGACACTGCTTTAAAGGTGTCCCAGTAACTTCTGGTAAGTTGTGTCTTCATTCTGGTTGGTTTTGAAGAACATCTTTATTTCTGCCTTCATTTCATTGTTTATCCAGTCGACACTCAGAAGCAAGTTGTTCAGTTTCCAAGTGGTTGTGCAGGTTTGAGTGTGTTTCTTGATCCTGAGTTCTAGTCTGATTGTGCTGTGGTCTGATAGATTGTTTGTTATGATTTCTGTTCTTCTACATTTGCTGAGGAGTGATTTGCTTCCAATGATGTGGTCCATTTTAGAGTAAGTGCAATGTGGTGCTGAGAAAAATGTATATTCTATGGCTTTGGGGTGGAGTGTTCTGTATGTCATCTATTAAGTCCACTTGGTCCAGCTCTGCATTCAAGTCTTGGATATCCTTGTTAATTTTCTGTCTCATTGATCTATCTAATATTGACAGTGGAGTGTTGAAGTCTCCCACTATTATTGTGTGGGAGTCTAAATCTTGTTTTAGGTCATTGAGAACTTGCTCTATGTAGCTGGGTGCCCCTGTGTTGGGGGCATATATATTTAGGATAGTTAGCTCTTCCTGTTGGATTGATCCTTTTACCATTATGTAGTGTCCTTCTTTGTCTCTTTTGATCTTTGTTGGTTTGAAGTCCATTTTATCAGAGACTAGGATTGCAACCCCTGCTTTTTTTTGTTCTCCATTTGCTTGGTAAATCTTCTTCCATCTGTTTATTTTGAGTCTATGTGTGTCTTTGTATGTGAGATGGGTTTCCTGAATACAGCACACTGATGGGTTCTGACTTTTTATCCAGTTTGCCAGTCTTTGTCTTGTGATTGGGGCATTTAGGCCATTTACATTCAATGTTAATATTGTTATATGTGAATTTGATCCTGCCATTTTGTTACTGGCTGGTTTTCTTTCCCATTAGTTGACTCATTTTCTTCATTGCATTTTTGGTCTTTGCCAACTGGTTTGCTTTTGCAGTGACTGGTACTTGTTCCTTTCTGTGTTTAGTGTTTCTTTCAGGAGCTCTTGTAGGGCAGGTCTGGTGATGAGAAAATCTCTCAATAATTGCTTGTCTGTAAAGGATTTTATTTCTCCTTTACTTATGAAGCTTAATATGGCTGGATATGAGATTCTGGGTTGAAAGTTCTTTTCTTTAAGGATCTTGAATATTGGCCCCCACTCTCTTCTGGCTTGTAGGGTTTCTGCCAAAAGATCTGCTGTGAGTCTGATTGGCTTCCATCTGTGGGTGACCTGACCTTTCTCTCTGGCTACCCTTAGCATTTTCTCCTTCATTTCAACCCTAGTGAATCTGACGATTATGTGCCTTGGGGCTGCTCTTCTTGAGGAGTGTCTTTATGGAGTTCTCTATATTTCTTGAGTTTGAAATTTGGACTGCCTTGCTAGGCTTGGGAAGTTCTCCTGGATAATATCCTGGAGTGTGTTTTCCAGCTTGGATTCATTCTCCCCATCATATTCAGGTACACCGATCAAGCATAGATTAGGTCTTTTCACATAATCCCATATTTCTTTTCACTCTTTTCTCTGTTGTCTTGCCTTCTCTTTTTATTTCATTGAGTTGATCTTCATTCTCTGATATCCTTTCTTCTGCTTAATCGATTTGGCTATTAAAACTTGTGTTTGCTTCACATAGTTCTTGTGCTGTGTTTTTCAACTCCATCAAGTCATTTATGTTCTTCTCTAAGCTTGTTATTCTAGTTAGTATTTCATCTAACCTTTTTTCATGGTTTTTGGGTTCTTTGCATTGAGTTAGAACGTGTTCCTTTAGCTCAAAAAAGTTTATTATCCACCTTCTGAAGCCTGTTTCTGTCAATTCGTCACACTCCTCGGTCAAGTTGTGATCCTGTGTTATTGAGGAGTTGTGATCCCTTGAAGGAGAAGAGGTGTTCTGGTCTTTGATGGTTTCATCTTTTTTTGTGCTGGTTTTTTCCCGTCTTTGTGGATTTACCTGGCCATGTTGTCAGGGAGCTGCTTGATAAGGTTGCTTGTCTGCCTGTGGAGGCGCTACTGGGTTTCTAGGGATTCCTTCAGGTTACTAGGGAAGCTTCCTGTGTCTTTTTTGTTTATACTGGGAGATTAGGCCTGCCTCTTCCGCTGACGTGTAGGCACTGCTGGGTTGTCAAGAGCACCGTCCCGTTGCTACGTAGGCTTCCTGTGATTTTTGTTAAAACATGTAGCCCAGTCCCACCCCTCTAGTGGTGGGTTGTGCCCTTCCTTCACTGGGCTGGATCATTCAGGGTTCATCTCAGACTGTGGCACTGGCTGCACAACCCACTAGAGTCAGAGCTTCAGCCCTCTGGGGTTTGTGGGGGAGAGTAGGGACCCACCCAGCCACACCCAGCCATCTCCCACTTTCAGCTTCCTTTCTCTCCAGTCATGGGGTAGGGGCCCCCCCAGCTGCTCCTGCTTACAGCTCCCTCTCTCTGCAGGCAGAGGGAGGGGACAGTGGCTCAGTTCACAGGCTCTTATTCAACTCTGTGATTGTAATTCCCGGCGCTTGACGGGCAAAGATCCCCTGTTCTGTGTATTACTGAGGCTTTGGAGGAAGCGCTGTATCTGTACCAGCATGCCAGAGGGGAGCCTCTGACTCACCGGTCAGATGCACTTTCTAGGTGAAGCAGCACCCCTCCCCACCTCAGTCTGCCCTGAGTGGGCTTTGCTAACCATCGGACCAGACCCGTTGAAATGCACCTGGTACCTCGGTTAGAGCTAGGAGATCTCTGGATTTCTGTGTCTCGCTCGCTGGGTGTTGTGTGCTGGAGTTGCGTCTAATCAGCTATCTTGGATCTCCTTTTCTATTTTTCTTATTCTTAATTGATCTAAAAAATAACTTTGTTTAAATTAATAATAGTAGCAGTGTACTCGGTGGTTGTAGCATATGGATAAATGACATGAAAGACAGGAATGCCATAAGAGATGGGAAGGGAAAATTGGGAGTACTCTGTTATTTACTCAAACTGGTCCTTTCCTGGAAATGACACTCAAGAGTCTCCTTTCTACCAGTTTTGTGTGATGACTCTTCCAATGAAACAGTAATGAGCTATAAAACTTTAATAACCTATGTCGTCAAAATTGAGTGATTTTTGTTGCACCCCCCAACATACAAACACGACCACACATTTATAAAGAACTAAAGAAGAGATGAGATTAAATAAGGGTAAGGGGTAGTAAAAATAAAATGGAAAGAAACTTATAAGGACAAATCTATAAAATAAGTATGAGCAAGTGAAAAAAAGATGAAAGCAAGAGAATAAATAGAAATTAAGAGAGTCATAGAAAATGGACAAGTGAAAAGTTCAAGACCATCAGAATCATTTGTAAAGGGTGTGTTAGTTGTGGGGGTGTGGGGGATGGTGCACATATACAGTAAACTCCACAGTGGGTTACTGTATGAAGATTTTTTTATTATTTAAAAAATATTATTGAGTGCATGGAGGGACAAGGGGAGGGAGAACATTAGAGCAAATACCTAATGTATTCGGGGCTTGAAACATAGATGATGGGTTGATAGGTGTAGCAACCACCAGGGCACATGTATACCTATGTAACAAACCTTTATGTTCTGCACATGTATCCCAGAACTTGAAATTTAAATTATATATATATAAATATATATATAGAGAGAGCTTATATATATATATAGTTTATTTATATATATAGCTTATATATATATAAAGTAGAAAAATATTTATTGAACATCTACCCAATACAAACTATAATCCTAGGCACATTGAGGAGAAATGTGAAATGTATTCATTGTCCTAAAGAGTCTATAGTTTATTTGCAGAGAGAAATAAGGAAAAAAAATAAAGAACAAGATGTGCCACTAATGAAAGATTTATCAGAATATGGTTTAAAAGATGACTGACTTCACTATTCACTAGCCCTTTCTTCTATAAACTTAGGCGTCCAAATGGAGTCTTATGAAAGAACTAGGATTCCATATTCTGCAAGACTTCCTAAAAATCTGATACCCTTGACCTTGTTTACTGGATTACTGTGCATGATACTTTGCCAGGTGCTGTGAATATGAAAATATACTTAAATGAGGTTACCATCATCAACAACTTTATATATTAGGAGCTAGACATATACATTTCAAAATACCCTCATAAATAGTCATTACAAAGCAATAAGTGCAATAGAGTTCAAGGAAAGACCATTATTGACTGAATAGATCAGGTAACACTTCGTGAAGGAAGTCTTCGTTTGAAGGATTGGTATGCATGGGCCAGAAAAAGTGAATAAGAAGAAATGCAGATGTAGCATTAGCAAAGTCAATATAATGGGAAATGTAACGGACATGCACAAAAAAATTTAACAATCAAAATAGAAAAATCTTGTTCTGTTTAACTCTATAGTAGACAAAAGCTACAATATCTTTAAATGTGTTATCTTTATTTCTTAACTTCATTGAGGAAAAACTCACATTCTAGATAGATGTTCCAATTGGTTTCACTTAGTTGCTTGGTATTTCTAAATAACTTGGTAAATAGCCTGGAATTTCATTTTTTAATTGTTCTTTACACAAAACATTTATTTATTTATTTATTTATTTATTTATTTTATTTATTGACAGAGTCTCACTCTGTCACCCAAGCTGGAGTGTAGTGGCGCAGTCTCAGCTCACTGCAGCCTCCGCCTCCCCGGTTCAGCCTCCACCTCCCGGGTTCGGCCTCCGGAGTAGCTGGGATTACAGGCGCCCACCACCACGCCCGACTAATTTTTATATTTTTAGTAGAGACGGGGTTTCACCATGTTGGCCAGGATGGTCTTGATCTCTTGACCTCGTGATCCATCCGCCTTGGCCTCCCAAAGTGCTGGGATTAAAGGCATGAGCCACCACACCTGGCCCATTTATTATTTTTAATTACAATTTAGTGAACAGTTTACTAACCATTATAGTAATACATTTGACTTAATTATGCATATTCACCAAAAGTAGTAATTGAGAAGATTTAATCCTCCTTTATTTCAAGAATTTACTGTATTTGTATTTATTTATTTGAGACAAAATCTCACTCTGTCGCCCAGGCTAGAGTGCAGTGGCGTGATTATAACTCACTGTAGCCTCAACCTCTTGGGCTCCAAGAGATCCCCCCACCACAGTCTCCCTAGCAGCTGGGAGTACAACTGTACAACAACACACCGCCTTATTTTTTATTTTTTCTAGAGGTGAGGTTTCACCATGTTGCCCAGGCTGACCTTGAACTCTTGGGCTCAAAATATAGCTTTGACCTCCCAAAGTGCTATATTTTACATTTTGAAGATGTCAATAAAAAAAATCTAAAATAGGCCTTTTGAATGTGGGTTTTGTTGAAAAAGAAGAAATGAAAATTTTTTAATAAAATAAAATGGGCCTAGTTGCCCATTTTTAAAAATATACTTAAATGTAAAGGATAGTTAAGAAAGAATGAATGATGAGTGAAAAATCTTTTAACTTCTCTGCAGGCCCAGATCTGAAAAAAATTTTTTAATAAAATTAAAATTTTAAAAAAATATTTTGAGATCTTATGGTTTCCCATCCAACATGTAAAGAGGTTGGAAGTTGTACTCTCATCCTCACCAAAAAAAAAAAAGAACAAACTAAAAATCAGCAACTCTTCTTAGATCCATCAAAGAATGAAGACACAGGACAGACCACTGCCCCCAAAATTAGAACAGGCAAATACAGAGAATCACAGATTACTGAGAGTAGAAGCTACAGCTAGAGCCAGTAACTGGTAGGAACATTTCAAGGGTGATTGACTAATTGCTAGGGACTGAGATTGAGACTAGTTTCAAACATTAAAAACTCCTGGAGGCCCAACCTTAGAGTATCACACACTTTTTCTGAGTTTTACCTCTAAGAACCCTATCAAGTTCTCAGGGTCAAGAGTTGAGGGAAAAATGCCCTTGTGTTTCTGTGTGTGTAGAGTGAAGAGAGTAAACATTTTTAAAAAACAAACGCATACTTACCTGGCAGGGGAGATACCATGATCACGAAGGTGGTTTTCCCAGGGCGAGGCTTACCCATTGCACTCCGGATATGCTGACCCCTGCGATTTCCCCAAAGTGGGAAACTCGACTGCATAATTTGTGGTAGTGGGGGAATGTGTTCGCGCTCTCTCCCAGTCTCTAAATTAAAAAACATTTTTAAAAAACAGACTTCCAGGGCTACTGCTCTCCTTAACAAAGGCCTGTCTTCAAGGGAAACTATTTTACCAACATCTAACCAAGCTAGGTTTTGCCAGAGTCTGTCATGAGAGAATTGAAATACCCAACTCCAGCCCCCTCTAGCCTATCTCACCTAAGGGGGCTGGGAGGGAACTGGGGGGAAAAGACTTAACAGTTAAAGGACCACAGAACACTTACTCTCCCCCACCACCTTGCCACCACATTAATCAGTCTACTATATAATAATAGGGATTATAGTTGAGCAAAGCTCAGGCCCTGTTTCAAAAAGAGTCTCTAGTGTTCCACAAGGAGAAGATGAAGAAGTCAATAACAATAAATAATAAAAAGGAGTCTCTAGGGAAACCCAAATACTACAGAGGAAACACAGATAAGCATTAGATGATGTTTTCACATCTGACATCTACAGCTGCAACTACCAGTAGATGCAACCTAACTCATAGCTAGATAAAAAACCTCACACTAAATGCCTACTTACCTTGTTCCTTTTATACATTACATCATATACAGCTTTCAACAACAAATTACAGGGCACACTAAAAGGCAAAACAAACAAAACCCACACACTCTTAATGGATAAAGCAAGTAGAAGAACCAGACTCAGTTATGGCAAAGACTGTCAAATTATAGAGACAGGGAATTTAAAATAACTGTGGGCTAAGTGTGGTGGGTCACACCTGTAATCCAGCACTTTGGGAGGCCAAGGCAGGTGGATCGCTTGAGCCCAGGGGTTCAAGACTGGGCTGGGCAACATGAGGCAACCCCATCTCTACAGAAATACAAAAATTAGCCAGGCATGATGGCGCTTGCCTGTAGTCTCAGCTGCACAGGAGTCTGAGGTGGGCCTTAAGCCCAGGATGTCAAGGCTGTAGTGAGTCAAGATTGCACCAGTGCACTCCAGCCTGGGTGACAGACCAAGACCCTGTCTTAAATAAATAAAGGTCAGGTGCAATGGCTCATGCCTGTAATCCCAGCACTTTGGGAGGCCAAGGTGGACAGATCACCTGAGGTCAGAAGTTTGAGACCAGCCTGGCCAACATGATGAAACCCTGTTTCTACTAAAAACAAAAAAATTAGCTGGATATAGTGGTGTATGCCTATAATCCCAGCTACTTGGGAAGCTGAGGCAGGAGAATTGCTTGAACCCAGGAGTTGGAGGTTGCAGTGAGCTAGCAACTGCACTCCAGCCTGGGTGACAGAGTGAGATTCCGTCTCTAAATTAATTAATTGTTAAATTAATTAAATAAGTGATTAATAAGAGCTCTAATGGAAAAAAATACTAGAAATCAAAAACAATCTTTTGGCTTCCCTGAACCAAATTGGAAGAAGAATTCTCTTGGGACACACATAAAATACACTAACACTAACGATAGCTAATGAGCTAAAAAAAATTTTTTAAATAACAAAAACTCATGATGTTTTAATAAAGTTTATGAATTTGTGTGGGGCCACATTGAAAGCCACCGTGGGCCACCTGTGGCCTGCGGGCAGTCGGTTGGACAAGTGGCTTGCTGTAATAAGAATGAAGAATGCCTCTGATGGGCTTAGACATAGCAAAGGAAAGAATTAGTGACCTTGAAGATATGTCGATTGAAATGCCCCAAACTGAAAAGTGAAGAGAAAAAAAGAAAAATACAGTTTTACCTTAATGAACATTCAGGCATGAAATGCTACACTAATAGCCCCCAATAATTCATGCCTCCTCAGTATTCATTTAGCCTCAACCCACAATGACTTTGGCCAAGAAGACATCAGCGAACATGACCCAGGTAGAATCCTGATAGCCCTTACACTGTAGGACTTGACCTCTAGGAGTGTGGCCCTGAGATGGCATGTGAAAAAAATCCAGGCTAATCTCCATCAGGATGAAAGACCATAAAGAGGCAGGCCAGTGCAGCCATCCCACCAAACCCAACCCCAGGTAACCAACCAGCTGAGTGCAGTCACATGAATAACCTAGTCAAAACAGCAGAAACTGCCCAGTCAACCCACTGAATCATGAGAAATAAAATGATTCTAGTTGTAAGCCAGTAAATTTTAGGTTCATTTGTTATACAACAATAATTGCAAGAAAGAAAGTAGTATTCTGCTTTGCTTCATGAGCCAAATATGAATGAATTTATAAAGATGGAAGTATTGACACTGATAAAAACATGTTTGGGCAGTTCAGGCATGAGTGGATGATAAAGGGATAGAAATGTAGAGAAGCAGAAGATGACAGCTTAAGAGTTTAAAAGTATATGCATACTGACACAACTTTAATCATGTCCTCTAGAAGGAAGGTACACATGAAAGCATTGACTGCTAAAGAAAATAATTCAAAAGTATTTTTGTGTTTTATGCCTATTGATAGCTAGTAATTGCCTCCAGACCTCTCCAAGTTGAGTAACATGTATTTAATAATATCTACCTAATCTAATGAACTTTTCTTTTAAAATCACGTTTCAGCAAAAATAACCTATCTTGCAATTTGGGACTAAAAACATCTCTTCTCACCTTTGGTTTTAAAGTAGTTAAGCATCTTTGATCCATGTCCCAGAACTAAGCAGTTTTGCTCTCTTGTGTCTTTTTTTCCTACTGAATAAAAAAGGCCCCTTATAAGTGAAATAACCACTGGTTTCCCTCTCAGAGAGGTAAGATCTCCAACACGGAAAATTAAGTGCACTAAGTCATAAGTCAAGCTTTCCCTTTTAGCTAGTTTATACAACATTGTTCACTTTGGAACCCAAGGGTTTTTATTTTTTTTATTATTATTATTAATCCAGAGGATGACGGCTGAAACGTAATTGCACGTAACTTCAGAAAAGTTTACCACCCTAATGCAATTCAAAAGGAACACTTACCATTAAATTGAACTCCACAAGCAATAACACCTAATGCAGTTTGTTTTTATGGGAGCTGTGTGGATTTCTTTTATTGTTTCCCTTTGCATTATTTTTCACATGCATTTGCAATGGCTTTGTACTATTCCTTCATTAGAGGCTTTTGTGAATTAAGGATAGAAAAGCAGTTAACAAAAACTACTCAGTTCTTCAAAAAAAATTAACACAAAGTTAGGATATGACTCATAAATTCCACTCCTAGGTATATTCCCAAGAGAACAGAAAACATGTTGACATAAAAACTTGTATGTGAATATTCATAGCAGCATTATTCATAATAGCCCAAAAAGTGGAAACAGACCAAATGTCCACCAACTGATGATACAATGGATTATTCAGTCACAAAAACATGAAACATGCAAAACTATTCTAAGTGAATATAGCTAGACACAAAAGGCCACATATTGTTCAATTCCATTGATATGAAAGTTCCAGAATAGGCAACTTTATACAGGTAGAAAAGACAGTAGTGGTTACCAGGGGCTGGAGGGAGGAAGAAATGGGAAGTAACTGCACTTGGATATGGGGTTTGTTTTTGTGGTGATGAAAATATTCTGGAATTGGTGTCAGTTGCACAACCTTGTCAGTGTACTAAAAACCACTGAATTGTACACTTTAAACTGTGGGTTTTGTGATATGTGAATTATATACCAATTTAACACAAAAGAAGAGACATAAAAACTACTCACATTCTAAATTTATGACTGGGAAGTAGGTTGACAGAACTTGAACCAGGGTTCCAAGCATCTTCATTCATTCCAAAAGAGAAATTAGAACTTTCATTAAAAACTGCTTATGGGGCTGATGTGGTGGCTCACGCCTGTAATCCCAGCACTTTAGGAGGGCAAGGCAGGTGGATCACTGAGGTTGGGAGTTTGAGACCAGCTTCACCAACATGGCAAAACTCTGTCTCTACTAAAAATATAAAAATTAGCCAGGTGTGGTGGCACACACTTGTAATCCCAGCTACTTAGGAGGCTGAGGCAGGAGCATCACTTGAAGGAGGCAGAGGTTGCAGTTAGCTGAGATAGCACCACTGTACGGCTTTGTAGTTACAAAGCACTTTTATAATACATTGGAAGTTAAGTACTAGTATGTGGTAATTGCCTCACCAAATCTGTGCAGTAGATGATTGTTATTCTAATTCTACAGATGAGGAAACATTCCATTATATTTTCATTTTTGTATCCTCAAGCATCTCCAGGTCAAGGTTTGTCTCTCTTTCATCTGTGTAAAAGGCATACAGTGTGTATTCACTAAATGTTTAGACGAATGAATACACAAACTAAGGCTCGGGGGGGGGGTCAAGGGATTACTAGAGATCAAAGCACTGTTAAGTACATACCTTTGGCGTTCAGATCCTATGTGTTTTTCATAATACCATATTTACGAGTCTCCTGTGTTCCCTGCACATTTGTTCATGCCCCATTATATAAGCTGATATCATGTTATTATTCAAAGCCCAAATGGATATCTTCCACAGTAATCATTGGCATGGCATATTATAAGACCTCAAGGAAAGCTAAAGTTAGTACAACTGCACAAATTTGTTATTTACTCCTAAACCTTCAGTTTAGTACAGCAGACATCTACTAAGTGCCTACTGTGTGCCAGCCACTATACTGTATTCCCCAGGAATAGAGCATGAAAATGAATAATTACCTAGACTGGAAGCACCTAAGCAGCTCTTTTAATGAAACTCCTTTCTGTCTACCACATGGTTCATCACTTCATCCTGTCAGCTATCTATAAACTGAGTTCAGATGTAATTCAAAATATGCCAGAGGAGTAACAGTCAGGCAGTGGATTCTTTTATTCGCAAGCATAACTGAACTTTCAGGAAAAGAGGACAACCATTGTTTTAAGAAGTTTTCCATAAACAGTGATGATCCTAACTTCCAAAATCTAAGAACTCAGCATTTGAGCATACGGCCTCACAAATTCCCCATATACTATTCACTTAGGATAATTTAATATCTTTCTTTCTGGAGCCACATTCTAGAGCACCTGTACCACCACATACTTTTAAAAGGTATTAACCACTTCTCTCATGGTTTATGGCTTTCAGTGAAGACAGCTTATTTCTTGTCCTTACACTGAGCACTAATTAGGACTGTTTAAAAACCAGGAGCATTTATATAGTGACACTAAAGTAACAGAGGTCTTGCATTTGTAATTTTATCACAAAATCCACTCACATTGAAAACTAGATTTTCCCAAAGTCCAAGTAAAATGGTATGCCTTAGCTGTATAGGCCAGGAGAAGATTTCACCATCAGGCCGAGACCAGCTGCTTTGTTGTTTTTTTTCTGTGTGGGTAACCATCCGTTTAATTAAAATCAACAAATTTTAAAACAGAAAAATAAGAGGATAAGCTGTATGATTTAACAAGTATCTTAAATGTCAAGTGACTATAGCCTAAAACATCTCCAAATTTTAAAATTAAATGTTAATATTTTTATTCTTCTCAGTCATAATATCTTTTGGCTTTTCTTAATATTCAAAATCTATTTTGAATATTTGTCCTTTTTTGTTTTCACTTCTGAATTCTAGGGTCAAATTATAATATGGTATTGCACAATTAAGTTTATCCTGTTAACAATAAATAGCCTCTTAGCACTTACTGTACTCTCTATATAGAAATTAGTTATCCAAATAGCTAAATACTTCAGCAGTTAATTTAAATGTTAAAAATCATCACTGCTGTAATACATTTCATCACTTCCTTTCTTTGTCCACTATTCTACCTTAGTTGATAATTTGTATTTAAAAGGGGGTCCCTGGAATATTACTGGAAATTATTCTAGTACAACAACTATGATCTTCAGTTATCCAGAATGTTCAGGGCATCAGGTGCTCAGATCAAAACAAATATTTAAGGAGAGAGATCCAAGATGGCCGATTAACAACAGCTCAGGATTGTAGCTCCCAGTGAAAGCGCAGAGAGCGAGTGGACGCCGCACTTGCAGATGAATTTTTGTTGCCCACAGACCGGGAGATTCCCAGCGGAGGAGCCACACAGGTCGCCAGCGCGACTTTTTTGGCCAGCGCAACTGTTTTGCCGGCGCCCCGGCACGGCGCTTCTAGGTGCGGAGTATAAGGGACAGGGTGCCCTTTGAGTCAGGCTCGGCTGCTCCCATCCCCACAAGGAGAACAGCAATTGGAAACGCTGAGGACTGAGAGTTTCACAGCAAGCACAGCCGAACCAGGAAGGTCCAGCTCTGTGGGGAAGGGGCATCCGCCAAAGGAAAACTAAGAAACAGAAAAAACTTCATCACCGGGTGGAGAGATATCCAAAATGGCCAATTAACGAAAGCTCAGGATTGTAGCTCCCAATGAAAGCGCAGAGAGCGTGTGGACACCGCAATTTCAGACGAATTTCTGTTGCCCACAAACTCAGAGCTACCCAACGGAGGAGCCACTCAGGTCGCCAGCGCGACTCTTTTGGCCGGCGCAGCTGTTTTGCCGGCGCCCCAGCACAGCGTGGCACTTCTCAGTGCAGACTGTACGCGACTGGGTGCCCTTTGAGTCGGGCTTGGCTGGTCCCATCCCCAAAAGAACAGCAATTGGAAGCGCTGAGGACTGAGAGTTTCACAGTAAGCACAGCTGAACCCGGGAAAGCCTAGCTCTGCGGGGAAAGGGCGTCTGCTGAAGGAAAACTAAGAAACAAAAAAAACTTCATCACCAACAAGCCGGACATCCACTCAGACCCAATCTGAAAGTCGGCAATTAAAAAGACGACACGTGGATAAATCCACAAAAATGGGAAGAAACCAGTGCAAAAAGGCTGAGAACACCCGAAATCAGAATGCCTCTCCTCCTACAGGGGATCGCAGCTCCTCATCAGCAAAAGAACAAGGCATGACGGAGAATGAGTGTGATGAACTGACAGAATCAGGCTTCAGAAGGTGGATAATAAGAAACTTCTGTGAGCTAAAAGAACATGTACTAACCCAATGCAAAGAAACTAAGAACCTTGAAAGAAGATTCAACGAAATGCTAACGAGAATGGACAACTTAGA
>CAUYLG010007861.1:0-42871 GCA_963573385.1 Cacajao melanocephalus | reverse complement strand
GTGTGTGTGTGTGTGTGTGTGTGTGTAACTCTAACCTTATGCGGCAAACACAAATAAAACTCCAATTGAACGTGAATGCTGGCCTCCCATCAAATGTTGTGGAGTTTTGACCCAGAGACCTGCACCTGGCTACCATAGTAGGCCCTATGCCTATTACTTTGATAACATTGGTCTTTTATGATTATTTGGGTTCTCCTATCTGGATTATAAGCAACGTAATTATATAAAGCACAGCTTCTCTGTAGCTGTGGTTCGGCCAGCAGAATTGGAAGCTGTGTGCAGGAAGAAACCACAGCATGTCTTGCCTTTGTATCCCCAGGCACCAAGACCTGGCGCAGGGCTGGGCACGCAGCGAGTTTCCTCAGTGTCTTTGCTTGACTGAGGGGATGCCTGGCAGACTCACCAGCTCACGAGCATTGATTTACAGTCAGTATCCAAAGGGGGTCTGACAGTGCTGCTCAAGCCCAAGCAGATCAATGTGGCTTCTTAGAACTTTACAATTCTTGGATTAGATTACCCTTTTTAAGCTGTACTTGTAGGAAATAAAACAGATGTTTTTTAAAGCCCCGTGTATTAAATAATGACACGTGTGGCAGGAAACAGCAGCTGGAGTAAAATTACAGAGGACTCTAAGTGCATGCCCACAGCCTCAGTGCCCACCAGGTCCAAATGGGCCAGGGCTCGGCAGAGCAGCGCTCTCTTCTGCTCATGTCAGTGGTGGAGTGAGGACAGGGCAAAGGAAGCTCTGGGGCACGGCCACCTGATTCCCAAATTACCTCTCAATGGTCAGACACCTGTGGAGAAAGACAGGCGCAGGAGCACACTGAACGCATCTCAGGAAACATTTCTGGGAGTTTCTTTTGCCCTTCAATATCTCCAAAGAGCATGTTAGTGTAGAGTAAGAAATCAAAAACAGATGTATAGTTTTCCGTCTTCTATTAAAATATAACTTCTGGATTAAAGCTATTTTCTCAGATTTATTTAGGATCATTATTACTGGAGTTATGTTTCAAAACTGAAACCTGTTCATTCTTTTTCATTCTAGGTAATATGCCAGTTGAAAGGGGGCACACAAATGCTGTGTATAGACAATTCTGGAACAAGAGAACTAAAAGCACTCCACTTGGTTCCTCAGTATCAAGATCAAAATAACTATCTACAGTCAGGTACAAAGTTAATTAATTAAAAATTATGTCATATATGTAAGTTGGTAAGTGAATATGTTTGGCTTTGTATATAAAGTCAAATGGGCAACTAGGCTATTAAATAGGCAATTTGGAAAACCCTGTAGTCCATATTAGTAAGCTAAGAATAGACAACTATATATATTATAGACTAATTTTTATACCTTGTACTGACTGTCTCAAATTCTTGGATAGTTGTCCTTCATGTCCCCTAGCTGCTGAGAGTTTTGTGATCCCAACAGGTGATGACTCAGACCAATACTGCGTTGTTAAGAATTCCACAAGTGGGTGTGCCTAGATGTGCCTAGATTGAAACATCAGCCTTTCCCAGATTGACTTGATAGGTTGACTTGAGGTGTGGTATAAAACGCCTACATTTTAATGTAAACATTTCAGTGTAATCAATGAGAACTATCGTTCTGCTTTAATCACCATGAGTTCTGAAATAACTGTCAAATGATTTATCTGATATTCATTCACTAAGAAACTTTCTTAACCTGGCACAATAATAAGAAATGACCTATAAGTACTTGATTGTTCTGAAATGCCTTATGGATGATTACAGAAAGAGTCAATGACATATTTTGGGATTGTGTTTAACAAAAGTGAGATGCTAATTCTGGAAAACTAGGCCTCTGTATGTGGACTGCACATAATCACATTACTCTAGATCTTGAGTTAACGAGGATGCGTATGGTCAGATGATTCGCTGACCTTGCCTACAGCTTGAAACCAATAGCAAATCCAGATATAGTTTCACTGGCCTTTGAAGTCCAGGGCAAAAAGATAACGTGTGGCTCCTTATCTCTCCATTGCATCCTGATTGTCTCCCTATCCGGGGACAGAATAAACATGCTCAAGACATTTACTTTTTCAGGGTGAAGAAGCTGAGGTTGGGGCTTTGGCCTCATTTTGTTTAGCTCAGTGCTGCCTCTGTGATCGCTACGGCCAGCGAGAAGGTCTTTCCTGCTCCCCTTCCTCCTGGCACATGACAAAATCCTGGTGCCTTAAAGTCTGCAGGAAGGGAGGTTTATATAATGTTTTCCAGTTCAACTTCCTTATCATATAATCATCCCCCCACCTGCATCTCCTTTGTTATGCTATGCACAATATTAAACATCACTATAAAATACATGCACCCTGTTGCCTGTGTCTGAGTTTCCTCACTCAAAGGATGCCTAGGCCTGAGAAGGAAATGTGTTCAGGTGCTTCAGGAGAGTAAGACACATTTCTCCTTCTGCTTGAACTCATGAGCACAGAGGCTTATGTACCATTAGTGTTTCAAGAATATTTTTCATGGCACTTGGAAACCAAAGAAGTACCTGTCAGTTCCAGTATGAAGTAGTTTGGTCTAAATAGCTTAGTACATATTTATATCCAAACGACTTAGTAACTATGTGGAAAAAAAGGAATACACATAAATTGAAAGTAGTGTCAGACACAGTGGCTCACGCCTGTAATCCCAGCACTTTGGCACAGGTGGATCACTTGAGCTTAGGAGTTTAAGACCAGCCTGGGCCCCATGGTGAAACCCTGTGTCTACAAAAAAACACAAAAAAATCAGCTGGGTGTGGTGGTGTGTGCCTATAGTTCCAGCTACTTGTGGGGCTGAGGTGGGAGAATCACTTGAGCCCAGGAGGTTGAGGCTGCAGTGAGCCGAGATCATGCCACTGCATTTCAGCCTGGGTGACAAAGTGAGACTCTATCTGAAAAAAAAAAAAAAAAAAAAAATTGTAGTTCATATAGTATCCAATAGATGTCTTTGGGCTTCCTTTGAAAACATAAAATCCTGGCCTGGAGTGGTGACTCACATCTGTAATCTCAACACTTTGTGAGGCCAGGCAGGAGGATAGCTTGAGCCCAGGAGTTTTAAGACCAGCCTGATCAACAAGGTGAGACCCTGTCTCTACAAAAAATGAAAACATTAGCCTGGCATTGTGGCACATGCCTGTGGTCTCAGCTACTTGGAAGGCTGAGGAAGGAGGATAGCTTGAGCCTGGGAGGTCAAGGCTGCAGTGAGTCGTGGTAGTGCCACTACACTCCAGCCTGGGCAACAGAGCAAGACCCTATCTCAAAAAAGCAAAAACAAAACAAAACAAAACATCCAGTGGAAGCTGGGTGTGGCTATAGGCCCAGCTACTTGGGAGGCTGAGGCAGGAGGATTGCTTGAGCCTAGGAGTTTGAAGACAGCCTGGACAATATAGCAAGACCCTGTATCAAAAACAAATTTTTAATCCAGTGCTGCCCTTGTGAGTTTGCTGTGGCACCCAGGGTACTTTGGCACACAGTTTGGGAACCAGAGCACTAATAACATTGTTTTAATATAGTAGGACTATCCCTGGAAGCTCAGATCAAGTAGCTTTATGACCATCTTCTGCAAACAAAGAAAAGAAACATGGATGTATTAAGTAAAATAAAAGTTCACTGACTCGAAAGGTTTCAGAGAATAAAAACATCATTAGGATCAAGATAAGTTTAAATAACTTTGCACAGGATACGTTCATAATAGACTTCGGTACTTTCCTGTGTAAGTGGAAGAGGAACGATGTATACTGCAATTAATTTTTCATTGTCTTCCTTACAGGTGTTCCTAAACCAATGACTGCTTTAGTAGGAAGATTTTTGCCAGTACCAGCAAAATTAAATCTCATTACACAACAAGTGAGTCATTATTTTAATTTTAAAAATACAATTGGGCATTATTGTCTCTTAAAATTTTGATTGTCACAGTTGGAATTACTCAGGAAATAGAATTTATTTTCCATTTTAGAATCAACAGTGAAACACCAAGTATTCAGTCCCTGCTCCACTGCATCAGACATTGGGCTGGAGTCAGTCTCAACACAGTCATTCTTCGCCAACTCAATGAAGCCCTTTTGCCCTCTCCTACAGCCTCCAGACCGGCACCCCGCCATGCTTGTCACTTGCCCTCTGTGGCCCCGCCAGCAGCATACACCACCTCTCGGTCTGGAACACGTCGCACCTTCCTCAGTGCTATGGAAGTGCTCTTGTAAAGTCTGCTTTTATGAGTACACCGTGATATGTGTGCATTACATATAAGTAGAGGTCAAATATGCTCTTTTCTCCAGTCTTGCTATGAAGCATCACCTCCCCAGAAGAACCATCCCTAACCCACTACCATAGACTGCCAAGCACGGTCACAGCGCCGTCTCCTGCTCTGCACGGCACTCTCACACGGTCACAGCCCTGTCTCCTGCTCTGCACGGCACTCTCACTGTCTCCTGCTCTGCACAGCACTCTCACTGTCCTGCGCTTTGTGGTTGGTTGCTTGGTTTGTCTGCATCCAGCCATGAGAATGCAGGCTCCATGGGGCCAGAGGCCATGTGTGTCTCGTTCATCTCTGTAAACAGAGAATCAGCACAAAGCCTGGCCCGTGTAAGGCACCCACTCACCCTTCAATAAGGGTGGGCACTGATCTCTGAGCTAAGTGAACCCCAGAAAACAAAACACACAACTCTGCCCTCCTGCAGCTTACCCTTTAGTGCAGGAGAGAGACAATTAGCAAATCCAATTAAAAAACCAATTACATCGCATGGTAGGAGAACAGATGAAGGGGATTGGGGGATGGGGGTTTGATGGAGAAAAAGGCTAGTTACAGGTTTAAAAAGGGTGATCATACCTCCGGTTCCAAGGTGACATTTGAGCAAAATCTTTAAAGAGATGAGGGAATGAGCCATGTGAAGCAAGCTGTGGAACATCGCAGGCCGGCCTTGGATAGCGTCATGCCTGCTGTGGTAGCAGCAAGGAGGCCACCAGGGCTGGGGACGGTGTGAGCTAGGGGAGGGCTCGGGGGGAAGTCAAGACACTGGAAGGATTGTGGCTTCCACTCCAAAGAGGGGCTGGGGGGAGGAGCGGTCAGGGAGAAACGTGAGCCCGTCATGGCAATAATCTCAGGGAGAGACAATGGCTCAGATCAGGTCGTGGCAGGGGAGGTGGCAAGAAGTAGCTTCTAGGGATACTTTGAAGGTTGAGCCAACAGGATTTGCTGATGGATTGGATGTGGGATGTGAGAGAAAGAGAGGCGTCAAGGATGCCCCCAAGATTTTCAGCCTGGATGAATGGAGAGTTGGCGTTTCCATCCACAGAGATGAAATGGTACAGGTTTCTCAGGGCAGTCTAGGAGTTCTATCTGGACATATTAAAATTGCGATGCCTCAGAAGATGTTGTGTAGGAGTTAGAGTGAGGAAGGGCTGGGCAGGAAGGGTGAGGTTGGGAGTTCTAGTGTGTAGATGGTGTTGAAAGCCATGTGAATAGATGAGATCTCAAAGGGACTGAGTATAAATTGAGTTAGATGTTTGTTGAATGAATAAATACTTCTCCAGTGATATATTGGTCAAGAGAAAAGAGAGTGTTATCAGTGCAGGAGGTGAGTGTAAGCTGGGATCTGGCAAGCACCCAGGTGGAGTCTGTGCTGGAACTGAGTTATACCCTACTACTTGTGGGCCCCTCCACACTGCTGGCCTTCCCTTCTCTGCTATTTCAGCCACAGCCCAGAAGGCCACATTGCACTTGCTCCTTCACCTCTAGGATCTTGCATGAGAAACACCTGTTTGGCCACAACTTGCTGTCTCCCCACCTTCCCCCATCTTTCCTTGACTGTGTTTATTATCATCCCCATTTTGTCCTCTTATCCGGCATGGACCTCAAGGACATTTCTTTTAGCAGTGCCTTTGCTGCTTCCCTAGAATCTTTGCTTCCTCGCCAGACCCCAGTTCTGTATATTCTTTGGAGTGTTACCACCTAAAGCGTGGTGTGTGGGCCAGAACTGTTGGCATCACCTGGGAGCTTGTTAAGAAGTGCAGAACCTCAGATTTCACCCCAGACCTGAGATTCAGATCCCCTGAATCAGATTTGCACTTTCATAAGGGCCCCAGGTGACTTGTGCACACAGCAGAGGCTGAGAAGCTCTGCCTCTGAGTTGACTTCCTTCACTCCAAGGGGACCAAACATTGCTGAAGAAACTCATGGATTCCAGCATAAAGTTGCCCTGGATTGACAATCTATGGAGTACCTAAGAGACATCTCTGCTTTACTTTGGGGCTAAATAAGCAAAGAGAGAAAAAAGTAATTTTACCTAGTTTATGCGAGTAATTGCCTCAATCCTGAGAACTGTGACATCCTTCTCCAAAAGAATGCAAAACTCTTCAGACTGGCATTTGAAGACATGGGCCTCACAATTAGGTGTCCAGGTGAGGGCAAAAGAGACACCAGTCTCAGGGCCTTGTGAGCCCTCTCTTTGGTGCACGACTAAGAGGAGAGCAGGAGGGAGTTCCTGTGGGGAGAAGCCCAGGGGACTCAAGACTGATTGTAAATGAGGCAGTCAGACTTAGGGGGCTTTCTCAGTGACTTCCAGCCCTGATGGATGGTGATTACACACAGGTGAAATAGGGCACAGAAGAGAGGAAGTGCAGAGGATGAATATAACGTGTGTTTTTTTCTAAGATTATACTTACTAGGCCGGGTGCAGTGGCTCATGCCTGTAAGCCCAGCACTTCGGGAGGCTGAGGCAGGTGGATCACGAGGTCAAGAGATCGAGACCATCCTGGCCAACATAGTGAAACCCCATCTCCACTAAAATACAAAAATTATCTGGGCATGGTGGCACATGCCTGTAGTCCCAGCTACTCAGGAGGCTGAGGCAGGAGAATTGCTTGAACCCAGGAGGCAGAGGTTACAGTGAGCCGAGATCACACCACTGCACTCTAGCGTGGCACCTGTTGAAATAGCGAGACTCTATCTCAAAAAAAAAAAAAGAAAAGAAAAGAAAAAAAAGACTATACTTCCTAAAGCTTTAAAAATAAATTTATTTAAAGACAAATTTCCATTTTTGGACAGGGGAGGGGACATTTCTGGAGAGGAGAGGGGAGGGGACAAGGATATGGTGTTTAACTGTGATATATGCAAATAATCTGAAAACCTAATTGTATCTAATACTTTAAATTTTTTCAAGCTACTGTTTAGAAGAGAAGTAGGCCAGTGATGGCTTTGCTGCCTATTCCTTCCCTGTGAATAACCTCCGCAGCCCATGCTAATGAGTAACATAAAGAAAGACGAGGCCTGGGAAAGCAAAGAATGTAGATGATGCAGAGATGATGACATTGCTTTTGAATTTGTTAAAACTGGTTACAAAATATTTTTTTTGAATACATGAAAAATCATGGTTGCCCACAAAACCTCAAATGTCAAGACCTCTTATGTCATACTAAGAATATAATCATAATGTAAGAACCTTTCTAGTTTATGGAAATTTATCATTAAATTTATTTCACAATTGATAGTTTATAAAAATGAAGCGGAGTTCTCTGACAATACCCCTGGCCAGCCAAGTGACAGCTTTGGGCAGCCTCTGCGGCCCGTGGAGGCCAGCCCTGCATCCTTGCAGACTTCCAGGCAGGCCTGTGACACACCCTCGTCACGAGAGCCTGCCCAATGTCAGTGGATTCCTTGTGGTCATAAGGCCCAGGCATGGTTATAAAGGGATTGTGATATAAACCTTTAGAACAAAAAACAGTCATTTTTATCTAGGGGCTGGCTGACCAGAACTTTTAAAATCCTTGCTAATTCAAAATACCCTTGCCTTTGACTTTGAACAGCTGGATAAGGGAGCCTTACCATCAGTAGTCAACGGGTCTGCCTTCCCCTTGGGATCCACTCTTCCAGGACCACCAAAAATAACTTTGGCTGGGTAAGGATTAGAAGCAATAAATTGTCACTTACTCTGATGTAAGAATTTAAGAGACTTTTGGATACATTTACAATTTTCTTCTATACTATGAAATGAGCTATACTGCACACCTGCATGGCTTCTGAGAAACAGTTTTGACTGTGAGCAGTGCCGCTCACAGCGTTGCTCTCTGTGTCTGGTTTCACTGCTGCTGGAAAGGCTGGCTCATAACCTGCATCTGCCCCTGTCCTCCTGTCCGTTGTCCTGTGTCAGCGTTTCGTGAGGCTTGTTGCCATTCATACCTCTGTCTTGAGTCCACATTGATTCAAACTGTGCTGTTCTCTTGTTTGCTGTCATCCGCACGAGTAATGACGTGGCAGCCACGTAGCATGAATGGGGGGATGGTGGCTGCAGAGTGCCCTCTGGCTGCCTCCACCCGCTGCCTCCGCCCGCTGCCTTCCATTCGGAGTTGGCTTGAGCTCTACAGCAGGTGCTAACGCATGATCTGTCTTCACATCTCTGGGTGGACATAGGCTGCACTCATCTGGGACCTCGTCTTCTTATTTCTTGCCTTATCTTGTGTTTATAATGTTGCTAATTAAACTAACCAGCTGGTTGATATTCTTTGTCGGGTTAACATTTATGTATTAACAGTGGTTTGGGCAATCCTCACGGTTCATTGAGTTCTGTAGTTGATTATGGAGACCAGCATATTCATGCCTCCAGGAGGTTTTTGTTTTTTTTTGTTTGTTTGTTTGTTTGTTTTTTGTTTTTGAGACAGGCTCTCACTCTGTCACCCAGGCTGGAGTACAGTGGCTTGATCTCCACACGCTGCAACCTCTGCCTCCTGGGTTGAAGCAATTCTCCTGCCTCAGCTGTCCAAGTAGCTGAGACCCCAGGCACGTGCCACCACGCCTAGCTAATTTTTGTGTTTTTTAGTAGAGACAGGGTTTCACCATGTTGGCCAGGCTGGTCTTGAACTCCTGACCTCAGGTGATCCGCCTGCTTTGGCCTCCCAAAATGCTGGGATTACAGGCGTGAGCCACCACGCCTAGCCTGCTTGCTGGAGTTCTTTTGGCCCACGGTCTAAAGCAAGCACACAGCCTGGGGCCTGAGACAGCAGTCAAATACCTTACAGGATATAGCCCACAGCCTCTAGTGCTTTCCAGGGTCCTGCAGAGTTCTGCCGTCAGACATCGCTTCATGATGGCCTTGGTAAGGTGAGGAGAGTGGTCTGGGGCTGGAATGAAAGGCTGTGAATCTGGAGACACACTGGAACTGATCAACACTCAGTTCTCATGGTTGCTGAAGGGCGTTGGTTGCTCCCAGGCATTGCCGCTTCAGTTTCTGCAGTGGCTCTTTCAGCTGTTGTTATTCTGTGCCCAGGCTGTTGACAACTTTCACTGAGCTGGACGGAGTCAGACCGTGGACCATGCTCCTTGATTCACTCTCTGAGTGTGAAGGATTGGTGAGGGTTCAGCTGGTATGATCGTAATTGGTCATCTCATCATGGCTGTTAACATTTCAGGACCAAACAAAAATGACTTAAGCAACTTCCAGATTCTGCTGATAGCATTTCATCTTCGTTACACAGGATGATCTAAAAGGCTACAGTCCTGAAGATCCTCACTCTATCTTTCTTGTAATCTGGGGGCATCTGGTCAACAGTATTGACTCACTCTGCACTTTATCTTTTTTTTTGTTTTATCTTTTTATTTTTTATAAAGACGGGGTTTCACCATGTTGGTCAGGCTGGTCTTGAACTCTTGACCTCAGGTGATCCGCCCACCTTGGCCTCCAAAGTGCTTGGATTACAGGCGTGAGCCACCATGCCCGGCCTGCACTGTATTGGGTCTAGAACATTCAAGGACATTTGATACTTCTCACATTTTAATTGCATGCTCTCCCAGTTGCAGTGCTGTCTGAGCTTCCATGTGGTGCAGCCGATGGCCATTGGCACAGAGGAGCAGTTATGAGAGTCTTCATTGCAGCTGTTTCTCCTTTTCCCCCTTTTCCTCTCCCCCAGCTCCCCATTCTCCTTCTCCTCCTTCCTCTCCACTTCCCCTCCTTCTCCTCCATTTTCTCCTCCCCCTGCTCTTCTTCCTCTCTCCTTTTCCTCCTTTCCTGTCTATACTAGACTTTTTTCAATTAGTCACGTTATTCTTTATTTTGAAGTGATTATGCAGGTTACAAAAGATTTCTCTATTGTAAACAATGTGCCAGGAGCAACCTGAGTTTTGTGTTTGTATTTTTTATGCACATAATTACTTGATCCGATGCCTCTCCACTCAATCAGCCCTGACGATTTTTATCTCAACATCCACAGTACTGATGATATACTGGAATCTCTACCAGTTTATTGTTGGTGGTAAGGAAGCAGTCAGAGAATTGTTTGCTGATTGTTTCATTCTATATGAGTTCCCAACCAAGACTTTTCCCTTTTCTTATCATAAAAGAAACTCTGTCAGCCCAGTGTGGTTCAAACGTATCTAATCTAGTAGATGCCATTGAAGCAGTTCAGCTCAGGCTGGAGGCCAGCAGGCTGAGTGTGTGAACTGACCCGCTGGTCCTTCATTAGGTTTAGGTGAGGGGTGAACTGGCTAGCTTATTAACTAGCTTATCATGTTAATAAAAACCCTTTAATAAAAATCCATGTCCTGACACTCTGTAGCTTTAATGATCACATAACCTATCTGGTAACAAATGTGAATTCTGACACATTGTTGATGCCACTGTTTTTAGTAACATAATGAACATCACAATGAAGAATATTCCATAGTCTGCTTCTCTGGGAATTTTTTTCCTAAAGATGAGGTTATCTTGTTGTGGCGTAGTCTGTTTTTAATGCTTTTCTGAGGCAGAGTTGTCTGGATCTCTTCTAACTCTAACTTTTAGATTGGCACTGAGAGAGTAGTCCATTTGGAGCCGTGAAAGTGATTTTCCTCTTGATGTCCACTGCAGTCAGCGGCCCTCACTGCCCCTGCCCTCCGCGCTCATTCCTGATGCATGTCTTTGCTGTTATCTCAGCTGAGACGTCCTGTTGAGCAATACTGAAGAAACCTCACAACCTTAAAAGTTGATGTCTAGTTCTATCTCCTTCGAGAGCATTTGGTTTTAACTTCTTCCATCTATATTTAACTATGCTGCCTCCGAGTTTCTGCGGCAGTGAGAGTCAGTATAACACAATGTGCTGGTTGATTATTCTGAGTTTCTACGGTGTTTACCATTGGGATTACACAGTTGCTGGCTGATTATTCTCTTTTGTGCGCTAATGTTTCCAATGTCTATGTCTCACGTCCCTGCTTACTTGGTGGATCCTCTAGGACAAGCACTGTATTTTAAACAGATATTCTGTTTAAAATAGAATAACTTTTTATTAATATTATCATATTAATAAAAACCCTTTAATAAAAATGCATGTCCTGACACTCTGTAGCTTTAATGATCACATAACCTATCTGGTAACAAATGTGAATTCTGACATATTGTTGATGCCACTGTCTTTAGTAACATAATGAACATCATAATGATAACAAAATAGAATAACACTTCAGGTGTCCCCTGAAGCACTGACCACAGTCCTGGCCGCGCAATGATTCAGAGTAAATGCCTGCTGGCCTCCTCCTGGCTCTGTAGATACTCAAGGGCCCGTCACCCTCCCTCCACAGTTACGGTCCCCACTGGACTGTCCCCATGAGCCCCCACCCCACTTCCTCAAGGGAAGAGTTTTGGTTTCTCTGGACAGGGAAAGCCAAGCCACCCTGTGCCCCATCTCAGGGCAGGTCCGAGAGGGCCGAGGGCAAGAGCAGTGAAGTAGGTGTCAGAGCCCCACTCTGAACAGGCCCAGATCTGACCCACAGGAGGAGAGGCCAGCGGCAAGATAACTAGACCTGCCACCTCCAGGCATCCACAAGGGCGAAAAGCTGTAATTCTTCTATCTCTAAAGCAAAAACCAAACTAGATGAATTCTCAATTAATGCAGCATTCAGCAACATCTTTTGGGGACATCACCTTTAAAATGGGAGCTCTCTCTAGAAGAAGCCACAGTTAGCAGCTTATCCCTGTATCAGGTGCCATGAGCTATTTCCCATTGAAGGGCAGATGGGTCACTAAGCAGAGATAGGGATGGTGAGAACAGGGATGGACGACCAGCCAGTCAGGCACCCCGGAGCAGCAAGGCGAGGGCAAGCTGAGGGAGGGGGATTTGGGACTGACCTCAACACTGACAGCTAAGCATGCGGGTGCGCGGAGCACAGAGGACGGGGCAAAGGCTTTGCCCCTCTTTAAGGGGTTTGTATTAGTTACCAACCCCTATGCTCAGCAAGCACGGACTCTGTGCCAGGTGCTCTTCTAGGTCCAGTAGGAAACCCACGACTAAGATGCGACCTTGCTCAGAAGTGGCCAGTGCATTGCAGAGATGAGGCCTATGTGTGTGACCTGGAGGCCACACTGAGACAGATGCACATCTGCACCAGGCACAGGGACAGCCCTGTCACAGAATGCTAAATTAAATGCTGTATTCGTGTAGAATTCATCTAGTTGTTTTTTTTTGTCACACGGTGTTTTGTGCACCTGCCCCTTCTTGTCATCACAGCCTATTGAACCTCTTCCATTACAAATGTTCTGAGCTCCTCGGTGAGTGTCTCTTGTGAGCAATGCTTGGGAACTTCTCCCGATGGTTTAATGTGCAGCCGCCCTCACCTTTAGCAACTCCGGAGACACATTAGAGGAGGAGATTGTTTCTTCTCTAACACCCCTGAAGATGACTTCTGCGCTAATCCCCAAACGCAATCAGGAAGGAGTTGTAATAATGCCTTCCTAAAATGAGGAAAGTCCCCAGAATCACACGGCATACTTCAGTGATTACGAACATGCTTTGATATTCTTAGTAATGTTACAGTGTGGACTGCTTTAGCGCTGGTATATCCGAAGATGAATGATGCTTTATCCATTGTTCTTTAATTTATACTTCCCACTAGCATTCAGACTTTTGGGGGAAAGAGCGATTTGGTGGGGAGAGGAGCACAAAAAACAGAGGTTTAAACAGGTCGGGGGAGAAGAACTCCAGGAAGACATCTTGAGAACTGTGAACAGCCTTAGGACCCTGCTCCACCCACACCACCGACTCCCTGGGCATGTCTGGCTGCATTTGGTGGCACTAGTTCCATGACATTGGAAACTCCCAGTTCACGACTAGACATCTAGCAGTAATACCTGTAACTATCTGGTGTTGAGAGTCTCAGTATTTGTTGAAAAACATCAGATGCTTAGCGAATTCTCTGCATAAGGAGTAACCATCTGAATACACTTTCTTTTTCGATCTTTATAGAGTAACTCTTAGTTCATGGGACACATAGTCTAAAAAGCCATGTAACTGTATCAAATCCCAGTGTCTGAAATGGTAAGTAATCACAAATCCTTCATTATTAAATATGAAATAAGGTTGCTTAGAAGTCAGCAAGTGCAGCATAGTCTGGACAAACCGCAATGGCTAGCAGCGCACATGTTACCATTACTTCTCAACAAGGTTGTGCTAACACTTGTCGTCAACCAGAGCAGTGAGAAGCAGCCACTTTTGCATGAACCTGGTGTGGATTTTTTGGTATCATCTTGGTCAACTAAGTTGGTCAAGACACTGGTGGCTCACACTTCAAGGGGCGCAATTTTTCTTGGGTTTTGGTTTGCATCCTCCAGCCCCTCAGACAAGTGCTAACCATGTCATTGTTGAGCGTTAACTGTAACATCTCCACATCCTATTTTTAAAAAGTTTGATGGATTTCTTTATTCTACATTGAAATTTTCTCAGAAAAGTTCTCCCCCAGCCAGAAGGCACGGTCAAGGGGCAGTAGGGCCAATTGTCACACGGAGACGGGGACTGGATGTAGACGATGCGGCTGAGGTAGGAGGCGGACCTCATGCCATGCTTAGCAGCACAGGGAGCATCGGTTTGCTCGGCCTCCCTGCTGAGGTTAGTGTCTGGTGTTGGTGCTGTCTGTCCTGCTTGCCTTCTGCTCTTACGTCTGCCCAGCCTTAAGTTACATGCTAGGAAGGGAGAACACGTCCTAGTCCCAGTGTCTAACAACCCTCACCACAGTCTCCACCTGATTTTCCCATTGCAGAGCTCCTGCTGAAGTCACTGAGAGCCCCAGTGATGGGACAATGATGTGAGGGCGTACCAGTGGGTAGAAATCCAGAAGTTCGTGAAACCTAGTTCACAAAACCAAAGTGGAAAAACAAATTGATTTGTTAAAAGTAATTTCAAGGCCGGGCATGGTGGCTCACGCCTGTCATCCCAGCACTTTGGGAGGCCGAGGCAGGTGGATCACGAGGTCAGGAGTTCAAGACCAGCTTGGTCAACATGGTGAAACCCCATCTCTACTAAAAATATAAAAATTAGCCAGGCATGGTGGTGCAGGCCTGGAATCCCAGCTACTCAGGAGACGGAGGCAGGAGAATCGCTTGAACCCAGGAGGTGGAGGTTACAGTGAGCAAAGATCACGCCACTGTACTCCAGCCTGGGTGACAGAGTGAGAGTCCGTCTCAAGGAAAAAAAGAAGTAATTTCAGGCAGTCTAGGGTTGACTGAAAATATCTGAGCTATCATTGGTTTAGTCTATGAGGCCATATACTTCTCTGAACATTGGAAATGTCGTGAGATGACTGGTGAGGAACCTAGAGATGCAGCTCTGGGTAAGGAGGAAGAAGGACAGAGGGAGAAAGTCTGGACCCTGTGACACCTGTCAAGCCAGAGCGACCTGTCCAGATGGAGACGTTGGACGCAGAGGAGGACCAGTTGGTGGTGTCTAGAGGACAGAGCTGTGCAGGGTGGTGGGCTCCTGAGGACGGGGGCTGCTCAGCTGCTGGCTGGGTGTGGAGACTGACAGGTCAAATGACTATGAAGCCTACAGTAGGGTGTAGACTATAACTGGGGACAAAGTAAGGTAACTCCTAAGGACTTGGAAACGAGATGACTCGAAGAATTAACTTGAATTACGTCAGAATGGAAGGCCAAAGAAAGAGCTTCTTGTCTAGAAGCAGCTTCCTGGCCTAATCGGTGACCGACACATGTAAGACAGAATGTACAATCGGGGGGGCTCGGTCAGCACTGGAACAGAGGAAAGGAGGTCCAGCATGCATCCAGTGCTGGCAGGCGACAGAGGCACTGTCTGTAAAGGACGCGGCACTGCCTTCTCCAGGGAAGCGCTGTGTGCGGTGGGCAAAAGACTTAGAGCCCTCCCAATCTACTTGATGACTACGCACCTCGAATTCTGTGCTCAGCATGCAACTGTCTGGCCATTGACTTAGCTTCCTAGTAGCTCCATACTGAGAAATGAGAGGCCTTTGATGGAGAATGTGAACATTTTGGGCACTGGAAAAGTATGTTGTTTCCATCATAAATTGACACACAGCATTCTGATCATGCCTTGTGATTTGGATGGAATCAGTCCATCACTGAGAAACTAGTTATCTCTGGAAATACTAACAAAGTTTGCGTTCTGTTTTTGGCAAAGTAAGGAATAGGTAAATTCACCCAAGCAGTGAGGTCTCTTGGTGGCAGACCTCTGACCTCATGCTGGTGTCTCTCTATGCATGCCGCCTGTCCCCGTGTGGAGACACTTGGCTCAGGTGAAGGAACCTAAGGAGGGGATCCTCCATCGCTTGTGTCACTTGCACTCATGGCATAATTGCCTTCGATAGCTTTCCATTTCCTTTACCTTTTTACTCCCCGCAGCTAAGTCATGAATGCAAGGCAAGGGAGCATAATTTTCCTAGAACATGTCAGTCCTACTCTCATGGCAGTCTCTGCTGTATACAGGTCACGAGGGATTATTACCATTATAATAGCCCATCAATAGAGAGAAAAACACACTATTTATTTTTTATTTTATTTTATGATTTCTTTTCAGACAGGCTCTCACTGTGTTGCCCAGGCTAGTGTGCAGTGGCACAGTCATGGCTCACTACAGCCTCAACCCCCTGGGCTCAGGTGATCCTCCCTCCCCAGCCTCCAAAGTAGCTGGACCTATAGGCATGTGCCCCCATGCCTAGCTAATTTTTTGTATTTTTTTTCTAGAGATGGCATGAGTAAAAATCGATTACCACAGTCGAGGCTCCAGTAGAAAGGGATAGTACCCTGCTCCACTTCTCCCCATAGTCTATCTCCCTCCTGGAAGCTTTCACTCTTAGCAGCTTCTACTCTCAGGTTTCCTGGGGAACCTCCACACCTGTAAAGATTGTCTCCTGCCCTCTTGCTGTGACGGACAAAGGTTTTACTCATCATCTTCCTCCTTCCTACTCCAAATAGAGTTCAACTAACCTTTTTAGTTCCTCTCTTAGTTCCTTACCCTTAAAACCTTTTGTTGTTGTTTCATTAACCATAAAAAGTTGGAAATTACTTTTAAATGATAAATGAATCTGCATGATTAAAATGGAGTTGATGCAAACTGAAGAGGTAGTTAAATGTTTTCTGATTATTTTATTGGGAACTTGCTGATTATTAAAATAATTTTAAGATTTTTTAAGTAGTTAACGTTTGCCTTTCCATCACTGTTACAAATGTCTTTCTTACCCATTTATATGTGTGTGTGTGTGTGTGTATACTTTATATATATATATATACACACACTTTATATACATACTTTATATATATATATTTATATCTATATCTATATATATATATATATATATATATACTTTTTTTTTTTTTGAGATGGAGTTTCAACCTTGTTGCCTAGGCTAGAGTCAATGGCGCGATCCCAGCTCACTGCAACCTCTGCCTCCTAAGTTCAAGAGATTCTCTGCCTCAGCCTCCCAAGTAGCTAGGATTACAGGCATGTGCCACCATGCCCAACTAATTTGTATTTTTAGTAGACAGGGTTTTTCCATGTTGGTCAGGCTGGTCTTGAACTCCCAACCTCAGGTGATCCTCCTGCCTCGGCCTCCCAAAGTGCTGGGATTACAGGTGTGAGCCACTGCATATGGCCTCATTTTTATATATTTTAAACATTGATTTGCTACATAAACAGTTTTTAAAGCAACTGTAAAATATAAAATTTAAACATTTAACATAAGAAATAAATGTAAAATATAAAATATAAAAACATTTTTAAAAGCCTTTTTTGGTATAGGCAGCAACATACAGGCACACCTTGGAGTTACGGCAGCTTCAATTCCACAGCTACAACGAGCAAATCACAATAAATGAAGTCACATGAGTTATTTGATTTCCTAATGCATATGGAAGTTAAGCTTATATAACTATAAACATAGTGTAGTCAATTTAGTGTGCAATAGCATTCTATCTAGAAAATACACAACTTAATTTTAAACACTTTATTTCCACTTCGGGAGGCGGAGGCCAGTGGATCATTTGAGGTCAGCAGTTCCAGACCAACCTGGCCAACATGGTGAAAGCATCTCTACTAAAAATACAAAAATTAGCTGGGTGTGGTGGTGCTCACCTGTAATCCCAGCTACTTGGGAGGCTGAGGCAGAAGAATCGCTTGAACCAGGGAGGCAAAGGTTGCAGTGAGCTGAGATTGCACCACTACACTCTAGCGTGGGCAAGAGCAAAGTTCTATCTCAAAAACAAAAAACAAAAACACTTTGTTTCTAGAAAATGCTAACAATCTCCAGAACCTTCAGCAAGTTGTCATCTAGCTAGCGGAGGATCTTGCCTTAATGTCATGGCTATTGACTGATGAGGATGGTGGTGGCTGAAGGCTGGGGTGGCAACGACAGTTTCTGAAAATAAGACAACAGTGCAGTCTGACACATCAATTGAATCTTCCTTTCAGGAAAGATTTCTCTGTAATATGCGATGCTGTTTGATAGCATTTTACCCACAGTAGAACTTCTTTCAAAATTGGAGTCAATCCTCTCAAGCCCTGCACTGCTTTATCCCCTCAGTTTATGGAATATTCTAAATCCTGTATTGTCATTTCAGTAGTGTTCACAGCATCTTCCTCAGGAGCAGATTCCATCTGAAGAAACCACTTTCTTTGCTCATCTGTAAGAGGCAATTCCTCCTCATTAAAATTTTATCATGGGATTGAAACAATTCAGTCCCATCTTCAAGTTCCATTTCTAATTCTAATTCTCTTGCTATTTTCACATCTGCAGTGACTTCCTGCACTGAAGTCTTGAACCCCACAAAGTCATCCACAAGGGTTGGAATCAACTTCTAAACTCCTTTCAATGTTGATATTTTTACTTCCTCCCATGAATCATGAATGTTCTTAATGGTACATAGAATGGAATAGTTTCCAGGAGGTTTTCAGTTGACTTTGCCCAAATCCATGAGAGGAATCACTCTCAATAGCAGCTATAGATTTATGAAATGTATTTCTTAAGTAATGAGACTTGAAAGTCAAAATGATGCCTTGATCCATGAGCTACAGGATGGATATTGTGTTTGCAGTCATGAGAACAATATTAATGTCCTTGTGCAGCTCCATTAGAGCTCTTGGGGGACCAGGTGCCTTGTCAGTGAGCAGTAATATTTTGGAAGGAATCTTTTTCTGAGTAGTAGGTCTCCACAGTGGGCTTAAAATATTCAGTAAATCATGCTGTAAACAGATGTGCTGTCATTCAGGGCTTGCTGTTCCATTTGTAAAGCACAAGGCAGAGTAGTTAGCAACATTCTTAAGGGCCCGAGGATTTCCAGAATGGTAAATGAACATTAGCTTCAATTTGAGGTCACCAGCTGCATTGCATCCCAATAAGAGAGCCAGACTGTCCTTTGAAGCTTTGAGGCCGGTCATTGACTTCTCTTCTCTAGCTGTGAAAGTCCTAGGTGGCTTCTTCTAATAGAAGGCTGCTTCATCTACACTAAAAACCTGTTGTTCAGTGTACCCACCTCCATCAGTGAGCTCAGCTAGGTCTTCCGGAGAACTTGCTGCAGCTTCTCCATCAGCACTTGCTGCTTCGCCTTCCACTTTTCTGTTATGGAGATAGTTTCTTTCCTTAAACTTCATGAACCAATCTCTGCTAGCTTCACACTTGTTGTGCAGCTTCCTCACCTCTCTCAGCCTTCATAGAACTGAAGAGAGTTAGGGCCTTGCTCTGGGTTATGCTATGGCTTAAGAGAATGCTGTGACCGGTTTCATCTTCTCTCCAGACCTCTCAGACTTTCTTCACGTCAGCAATGTTTTGCTTTCGTGTAACTTGTGTGTTCACTGGAGTAACACTTTTAATTTCCTTCAAAAACTTTTTCTTTGATTCACAGCTGTTCGGCACAAGAGGCCTAGCTTTTGGCCTATCTTGGCTTTCGACATGCCTTCCTCACCAAGCTTAATCTTTTGATTTAAAGTGAGACTCGTCTTTTCTCTCGAACATTTAGAGGCCACCGTAGAGTTGTTAATTGGCCTAATTTCAATATTGTTGTGTCTCGGGAAATAGGGGGGCCTGAGGACAGGGAGAGAGGCAGGGAACCGCCAGTTGGTGGCGCAGTCAGAACACACGCAGCATTCATCAGTGAAGGTCGTGGTCGTCCATGGACGTGGCTCGTGGTACTCCAAAACAGTTACACTAGTGACACCAAAGAACACTGAATTCAGATCTCTATAACAGACATAACAGTAATGAAAACGTTAGAAACATCGTGAGAATTACCAGAATGTGACATGGAGACAGGAAGTGGGCACATGCTGCTGGGAAAATGGCGCCGATAGACTTGCTTGATGCCGAGTTGGTGCAAAGCTTCTATTTGTTTCATAAAAAAAGCACTATCTGTGAAGCTCAATAGAACAAAGTGCAATAAAATGAGGTCTTCCTATAAGTGTTAAATTGTACATTTTTGGACAATGATTTCATAGAGTGAGAAGGAACACTGTCTCCTAGAATGGAGAGAGGTCTCTTCCTCTCAGAAAAGCAGGAATCGGTTTTATATCATGAGAGTAGATACTTTTTAGGACAGTTTTTTTTTTTTTTTTTTTTGACACACAGTCTGGCTCTGTTGCCCAGAATGGAGTGCAGTGTTGCGATCTTGGCTCACTGCAGCCTTCGCCTCCCAGGTTCAAGCAATTCTCATGCCTCAGCCTCCCAAGTAGCTGAGATTACAGGCATATACCACCATGCCCAGCAAATTTTTATATTTTTAGTAGAGATGGGTTTTTGCCATGTTGGCCAGGCTGGTTTTGCACTCCTGGCCACAAGTGATGCACCCACCTTGGCCTCTTAAAGTGCTTGGGAGTACAGACATGAGCCCCTGTACTCAGCCTTTTAGGACAGTTTTAACCTTTCATATATTGATTGACTTTAAGAAAATCTAGACTCAGTTTCATTTCATTTTTTTGAGACAGGATCTCACTCTTTTACCCCGGCTGGAGTGCAGGGGTGGTGTGATCATAGCTCACTACAGCCTTGACCTCCTGAGCTCCAGCAATCCTCCTGCCTCAGCCTCCTGAGATCACGGGCCAGCTAATTTTTTTTTCTTTTAGAAATGGGGTCTCATTATGTTGCCCAGGCTGGTCTCAAATTCCTGAGCTCAAGGGATCCTCCCACCTCGGCCATCCCAAAGTGCTGGGATTACAGGTGTGAGCCGCTGTGCCCAGCCCAAACCCTAAGATTTCACTCATAGATTATGGAGTCTGTGATATTGTTTCTTCACATGGCCTTTGTCTCTGATTAACTAGATTAAATATTGCCACCAGAATTTTCTGGAATAGAAGGTCAAATCTGGAGGGTCGTTTTCTTGGCAGTCTCTTGTTGCTCACTCTTTTGATTTCTTCTTTTATATTTAAAAATATTAAATAAGTATCTTCTCTGCAGCTCATAACTATAGTATTTAAAGTCTCTGATTCTGTGTTTGTCTCTTGAATTTTTCTCCTTATGGTTGGCGACCTCATGTATTTTGCGACTTTTTAAAACTGTGACTTATCATCACTGGGGCTTTACCTGTGGTAGGTCTTTGAGGCTTGTTTTGAGGTTGTGCTCGCTTCGGCAACGCATACGCTAAAATTGGAGAACGCACTGCCTCAGAGAAGGTTTGTTTGCTTCCACCTGGAGCTCAGTGGCACTTCCAACTTGGATGACCTACAATTTTTGGCGAATTGTTTTTTTTCAGGCTGCACAGTAGAAATTCAGATTTCAACCTGAAGTGAGCCTCCTCCCCTCCCACCAGCTAGCACCACACACACATTTCCTTGCCATTTATTTTCAGGGCATTTGTTCCCAGGGTAGAGCCCTCCTCTGTTCTGTCTATGTGTGTGGATCCTGCAGCAGACCTTCTACCCCAAGCACGCCTTCGACTGGGGTTCGTATTCGTAAAGCAGCTACAGCACAGCCCGGCAGGCAGATGGCACAGGTGCTTCTGAGTGTCAGCCCTTGCTGGGGTTGTTGTAGTTCCCCTTTTCTCCTCCGCAGAGCACTTAAAACCAAGGCCTTTGGTTGCTGGGATCAGCAGATGCCAAAAGGCCACTTCAGGCTTCAGTTTTAGCTTGGCCATCTGAATTTTGCTTCCCTTTTAATTTTTGGCCTCTGTTGGGTCTCCATAATTTTTTACCAGCTCAAATAGGCATCTAAAAGGTTTTAAATATTTAATTCAATGTTATTAAGTGTTTTATAGCAAGCAATTTGTCAGGATGGCCAATGAATTAAGAATGAGTTTAGAATATATGTCATTGAGCTGGGCATGATCGCTCACACCTGTAGTCCCAGCACTTTGGGAGGCTGAAGCAGGAGGATTGTTTGAACCAAGGAGTTCGAGACCAGCCCAGGCAACATAGTGAGACCTTGTCTTCCAAAAAAATAGAATATATGAATAGGAATATATGAATAAATTTGAAAGTTTTGAGATTTAATGCTTTTTAAGAAAAATATAAAATATCAAAATTGACTCAAGAAGAAACACAAAAAAGAAAATATTAACTACAAAAGAAAGTGAATGAATATCACCTTTGTCACCTCAACCCTGATAGACACCAGACCAAGACAGTTTTTCAGACAAGTTTTATCAAATATTCAATGAACAAATGAATCCTACCTTACCCAAACTTTTCTAGAGGCTAGAGAAAAAGAAGGAAGCCAGTGGAGTGGGGATGGGGAAGCCTAACTAACGCATTTTATTAGGCAGTACAATACTGATACCAAAATGAAAGAATATATGAAAAAGAAAAATCACAGCTCTATCTCACTCGTGAACAAAGATGCAAAAATCCTAACGAGCTAAATCTTGCAGCGCATGCAAAAGATAATATTAGTACATCACAATCAAATTGGGTTTAATCCCTGGAATGCAAAGGTGGATTCACATTGGAAAGTTTGTTGTCGTAGATATAGTATGAGATTAAAGGAGGAAAACAATCTGATCATTTCAACAAATGCATAAAAAGGCACTCAGTAAAGTTCACACAGTCCTTTATTATTCCTTGGTTGTGGTTCTGTTTCCTGTTTCAGGAAGTACAATAATTTCTGCTCTTTACTGCTGTCTTTATTATTTGTTTCTCGTTTTGCTAGCGTTTTATATTAACTGCTTACCTTATTATTTTCAATCTTAAAAAAAATGTTTTTAGGAAATGCATTTAGAGCTATAAATTACTCATATGTACTACTTACTGCATCCTATGAGAGCTGATAGGCAGTGCTTTCACTGTCATCCACTTAAAATATCTTGTCATTTTTATTGTAATACTCTCTTTACCTCATGAGTTATTTAGATGTACATTTCATAGTGTCTACATCTGTGTTATAGATACATATATGTGTCTGTATGTATGTGTATATATTTTTAAATCATATTTTAATTAAATTTTTTTCATTTAATTACTCTGTAGTCAGATAATATAGTCTGTATATCAATTCTTTGAAATTAATGAAGACTTCCTTTATGACCTAATAAAATCAATTTTGAAAATATTCTATATTAATTTGAAAAACATACTCTCTATTTGTTGGGGGCAGTTATCCATTCATTGGCTTATTTTGTTGTTTAAATCTGCTAATTGCTTATTCAATTTTGTGTGATTTTTATATTTTTGATAAAAATGTGTTGAGATTCCCTCACTTAAGATTGTGAATTTGTCTCTTTTTTCCTTATAAGTTTATTTTGGTTTATATATTTCAAATTGCAGTATGACAGTCATACGAATTCATGATTGTTACATCTTTTTGGTTAATTATTCCATCAGTTGTTAATTATTATACCTCCGTATCTTGATGCATTTTGCCTTAAATTCTTTTTTTGTCTGACAGTAATGTTGCTGCACCTTGTTTTCTTTCACTAGTACAGTACTAGAAAGTTATGCTTTATACCATTCCTTTATTTTTGCACTTCCTTTGTGGCAGTTTTGTTTTAGGTGTGTCTTCTGTAAGCTAAATATAGCTGAATTTTTCAAAAAGCAAATCTAATAATCCATTTCAATAGCATTCTTTAATCCATTTGCATTCTTTGTCTGATTATTGACACACAGGGACTTATTTGTACCACCTTATTTTTTTGAAGTTTTTAATTTTATTTAAGTTTAGTTTTCCCATTAGATGGCAGCATTCTATATTCTGCTCTGTGCTTTGTCTTTTACAATTGTGCCAAAATACACATAACATAAAATTTACTGTTTTAAACCTTTTAAAATATACAATTCAGTGGCATGAAGTATATTCACAGTGTTGTGCAACCACCATCACTGTCTTTTTCCAGAACTTTTTCATCATCTCAAACAGAAATTCTGTACCCATTGAACTCTCCATCACCCTCTGTCCCCAGTCTCTGGTAACCTCTATTTTACTTTCTTTTGACTCTTCTAAGTCCTTCACATAAATGGACTCATATAGTATTTGTCCCTTTGTGTCTGGCTTAGTTCACTTAGCAAACTGTTTCTAAAGTGCCGCTCGTGTATGTAGCATGTGTCAGAATGTCCTCTCTTCTTATGACTGCATAACATTCCATTGTGTGGATGGACCACGTTTTGTTTACCCTAATGCTGCAATGGACACTGATGTAGCAAGTATCTGGTTGAGTCCCTGCTTTCACTTCTTTTGTGTACATACCCAGAATTGGAATTGCTGGATCATACAGTTACTTTCCACAGTGGTCGTACCATTTTACACCCCCATTGGGAATGTACAACACCTTATTTTGTGCTTTCTGATTACTGCTTTTTCTCTGATTCTTTTTGCCTGATTTATGTTTTTGGAAAATTAATACTAATGGCAAAGCGGAGGAAGTTGAAAGCGAGGTTAATTAGGAGGCCATTGTAGGAGGCAGGGGTGGTAACAATGAGGAAAACACACAGATTCCAGAGACATTTCCAACATATGCATTGTATCATTTTTTCACTCATTTATTCATTCATTCCATAAATATTTTCAAATGCCCATGATCTCAGGAACAGGGAAGACAGCAGTGAGCAAGGGAGTTATGGTCCCTGCCCTCCCAGCACTCACTGCCTAAAGTGATTATTCTTGTCTGAATCATCACGTAATTAAAGGTCGGAGTGGAACCATAGAAAATGTGGCAAAGGAGCAGTAATGGCTGAGGGGTTGGGACATGTTGAGCAAGCATGCAGTCAGGGAAGGCTCCCCTTCATAACATAATTGATAAGTAATAAAGCATTCATAACAAATTGATGAGTAATAAAAGCAAAATGTTATCTTTATTACTTATGTTGATAAGTAATAAAAGCACACTGAAACAGTTTGTAGAATATGATGTTATTTTTGTTTACATATAATCTGTAACCAAACAACATATACTTATTTCAGTATGTATAGTTTTACGGAAAAAGTCTGAAATATATTCACCAAATGATCATCTCTAGAAAATGAGATTCATGTTGGATGTAATTTGTTTCTTTTTGCTTCCTTGTATTTTTAAAAATTCTATAATAAGTATTATTTACATTTATCAAAAATAAAATTAATAAAAGACATTTCTGACCCAGAATCAGTAAATTTTGCAACCCTTGGATGTGCAGAAAGAGAGCAAGGTAATTGTCAGAACTGACGCAGGAGCTGTGTTACTGGGCAGACAGCGACACCATGCAAGGAGAGTAGGCATAGGAGGAGAGAGTGAGTGGCTGGAACAGCGTGAGGGGTGCAGATGAAGACTGTGGGTGGAGGGGTTGACATGCTGAACTGAAGATAGAGATTTCTGATCAGAAGCTGGGATATGGTTCTGGAACACAATAGGGTCCAAAGCACTCAAGAACAGAGAAGAGAGCCCTGGGCTTTCCAATAAAGAGCTGGTTGATTGCCTTTGAGAGTCTGTGGGCAGGAGGAGGAAATCCAAATGCAGTAGGTTAAAGAATGAATGGGAGATAAGGAATGACAGCACATGTGGACAGTCCACCCTTTCATGATGTTTGGCAAAGAAGAAAATAAGGATTTTAGGGTCTGGAGTGTGGCAGAGAGCGTGGGTGTGGTGAAAACAGATTTTAAAATCTTCAAAAGATTAAAAGAGCAAGAGTTAATAAAATCACTCAGCAAAAGACTGTACAGTGAAAAAAAGAAATGTGCCTAGCCTGGACTTTGGTGAGGAAACACACTTTTACTGGGTATAAAATTCTAGGTTGTCAGTTTTTTCTGCCAATGCTTTGAAGATAGTCTGCTGTTTTCCATTATTTCTAACAAGAAGTCGACTGTGAGTCTAGGTAATGTATCTTTCTTCTCTGGTGCATTTGAGATTTTCTTTTTGTCTTTGATTTTTCTTTTTGTTTGTCTTTCTTAGAGTTCATTAGGTTTCTTAAATCTGAGCATCCACAGCTTTTGTCAGTTCTGGAAAACTCACGGATATCCTCGCTCCAAAGATGCCTCTCCCCCATTTTCTCTCCTCTCTCCTTCCATAATGCTCACCAGACAGACATGTTAGCCCCTCTAACTCTTGACTATTTCTCTTAACCTCTCTTGTATATTTGTAATCTGTCTTTTTATGCTGCATCTGGACTAATTTCATCTTTCATTCTTTATCTCGGTTTAATTATTATTTTTATCCAAATCACACACACATATAGTTTAGACAGCCACATAATTGTACCAGGCTCGTGACAAAAAATAGTATTACCCTGACAATTGTTCCTTATTTCATGTCCCCCAGGAAATTTCAACTGTTTTAACTGGATCTTTTAATATTTGCCTCCATAAGTCCAAATAACAGGCTGAATTACTCCTTCTTGGCTTTTCAGTTTGGTGTGATTTATTGTTTTTGTACCGTGGGAAGTGTGGATTTAGCTTTATTTCCTCTCCCACTCACACAACAACCCCTCCCAACACACACATTTCCCACATCCAGACATCAGATAGACTTGGTTATATTAGCATTGAGTCTTTACATTTTATGACTATGAAAACTCTAGTCCCTGCTGAGCCTTCATGAATTATTCTTTCCTGAACTTCTGTGCCTTTCCCTTCCTGTTCATACCCAGTACTTAGTCTTCCGTGCACACAATACTAACGTAACTCTAACCTCTCCTCTGGTTTTATAAAGGTCTTCTCAGCATGCCCAGACAGGGGGCACTGTCAGTCCTGTCGTGAAGGCTTTTCCCGAGCCGCCTGGCCTGGCCTGCTGTGGAGGGGCTGGTTTCCAGGCCTGCGTGCAGCTCCTGTCTTGGACTCCTCTCTGCCATGATGCTAAGGGGTTCACTGGCTTCTTTCTCATGTTTGGGCCCCTGGCTCCTGGAGCCCGTAACTTCCTTGTGAGATTCACGGCCTCATTTTGGCGCAGTGACTTCTCCAGTAACTTCCACGAGGAACAGTACATGGGATGTAATTTTTTCAGACCTTAAGTGTCTAAAAATGTCTTAGTCTATCCTCATGCTTAGATGATAATTCAGATTGGGAGGAAAACTTCAGGTCGGAAATAGGTTTTCTTCATACTTTTGAAGGCTTGCTGCATTTCTTCTAGCTTCCAGTGTTGCTAGTGGAATTTTGACATTATTGTTTTCCTTGATCCTTTGTATGAAAACTTTTATTCTTTCTAGAACCATAAAGGATCATCTCTTATTCCCGGTGCTGCAGAATGCGCTCGTGCTGTCTTGGTTCCAGTCTCTTTCCTAGCTACTGTGCAGAGCCCAATACAGGCCCTTTCCCTCCAGAAACTCATGGCCTTTAGTTCTGGGAAATGTTCTGGAATTATTGTATCTCCTTTATTCTTAATATTCGATATTTCTGAAACTCTTACTACACAAATGTTGGATTTTCTAGTCTGGCCCACTGTTGCTTTCTCTTATGATTAGTTCTAGTTTTTGTAACTTCTAGGTCTTTCATCACTGTGATTACTTTTTTGCTTCCTAAAATATCTTTTTTCATATCCTGAGGTTTTTTTATAAGAATCATTTTCCTGTCTCAAAGATCAATAACCTTTCTTAGTCTCTCTAAGACTGATGATACCACCTTCCTCCTGGTTTTCTTTTCCATGCACATCCCGTTTCTGTGGGCCTCTGTCTTTCATTCTCTGGAAGATTTCCTAACGCCTCTGCGGATCCCTGGGTGTCACTCTGCTCAAACTTAAGAGTGAGATGTGGGCTGACCGGGCGGCTGCAGGTGAGGCATGGGCTGACCCAGGGGGCTGCAGGTAAGGCATGGGCTGACTGGGGGCTGCAGGTGAGGCATGGGCTGACCAGGGGACTGTAGCAGAGGAGTGGGGTGATGGGGGCTGCAGGTTTACTGCTGAGGGCTTGCTCACTGTAGCTTCACTGCAGGGTGGTCACTTAGCTATTTTATTGGGAAAACTCAATGTCAGACTAGATATTTTCTCCTGGGCTGGTCAGAGTCCTCAGAGAAGGCTTTTCAAGTCTCCTGCTAGAATGCTAGAAGCTGAGTAGAAGAAACTTAGGGGTCTCGCTCAACATTCACTTTTCTTGCATTTGTTCATTATCATATCCCATGCCTCAGTGGTTTTGCTCCAAGAGAGTTACTTCTAAACTCTGCCATGGTGGTGGCGGTGGGGGGGGATCCCAGCTGCTAGGACAGAGGAGGAGCCTGGGGACTCGTGCCTTCCTGTAGAGAATCCACCCCCCCACCCCCATTCTCTTATCTCACCTGGCTTTGGTCTCCCTTGGAAGAACCTGGTGCTGCTGATTCCAAAGGCTTCCACAGCTCCTCCCAGCTCTTTCCTGCTGGCTTCAGGGTCAGTGTTCTTGAGTCTGCCACGCCAGTTCTCTCACCCCTCTGCTATCCGCTGTCCAAACCTTCTGTTCCTGTCCTCTTTCCCTTCTCTCCATCCTCATGGCTTGGAGGCTCAGGAGAGACCTTTACAGTTCCCCTTTCTCTCACAGGGGGATGCGTCTCTCCTCTCCTCTGTTGTGGAGTAGAGTTGTCTCTATTTAATAATTCACTCTTTGAGGAGCTCACCTTTCAGGGACCCACACTTTATGAGGGGTCTCTTGTTTCATGCTCACCTTTTGTAGCCCAGACTCTGTCTCCTGTCTCCTGCATGAGCAGCACATTGGAGCCCAAACTTCAGGTCCCCAGGGCCTGGCAGATGCCCCAGGATAACACTTAGCTGCTGCAGAGCTCACCCCTCTGGGTTCACAATTTCTTGTCTTTTTGGCCTCTGATGATCCTCTTCACTGTCCTGTTGACTTGACATGCATTTAAAAATATTATTTTAAAGTATGAAAATAATACTTATTAAAAGACTTGTGTTTGGGAATTCTGTCCCAGAGAGGTTTCTGCAGACATCTGGTCCACCGCACAGCCCTCGCCATGTTCCTGCAGCACCACGGGAAGTTTCCCTCAGCAGCGCTTTGAGACTGGGAGGCTGAGCACCACAATTCCCACTCCACAGCTTGCGAAGCTGACTGGTGCATGGGGAGAAGGCAGCAGAGCCGATGTGGAAAACGAGTTGGAAGCTCTTTTTGAGGAACCATGCTTGCAGAAGAGAGTGACAGGGGTCTTCTCTGGTCACAGGTGGAAGCCATGGAGTGGCTGACAAGCTCCTCACAGGCTCTCTGGGCCTGGGTCATAGGCGGCACAGGAGGATCCTTGCCTTGATGCTACATTCTCACATGAGTTAAGGAAGCATCGTCCCTGCCCATCCTGGGAAGGGTAAAGGGCAGGTCTGTAAACACCTCTGCCTTACGGTGCAGGAGCAGGTGTCTTTCAAGAGTGTGGGGAAGAGGACTGGCTGCCAGCACCAGTGACTCTCCCAGGGCACCCTCAGAGCCAGTCCACAGCACTGCCATCCACCTGTGTGGCCCCAGTAGTCACAGGGCACTCTGAGGGCTTCTCTAGACCCAGGATTCCTGAGCAACCCTCGCCTTACAACCAAGAGGTGTGATGGCAGCTGCCTAATCCATTCACTTCCTCTGCCTTTCACTTCCCCTCACAGAATGAAAGTGAGATACAGCCTAGGCCAGGTTCCACCTCTGGGTCTCATTAATTTTCACTCAAAGTCAAGGTCTGGGGAAGAAGTAAACACACCTTCAGTCATGTTGGATGGATTGGAGCAGCTGATGGGAAGACACTTCTTCATTACTCAATGTTTCTGCCCACCAAACTTACTGTGCTCCTGGGAAAATGGCAGAGGGCAATTAGGGGCCAGGGAGGACTGACCGATCACAGTGGCTTTGCCAGGAAATTGTTTTACTTTGCAAAATCCTTTTTGATGAAACAAATGGTTTTAACTGGTTTTATTCTCTTCTGTGTTAGTCACTGGGGAGCATCATCCTAGTTGATCTAGTTCTTGTAGAGAAAGGACTCTGAGTCATCTAGAAGTCTAGTGTTCTAGTGTTTAATGTTCTAGTGTTCAATGTTCTGACTGCAACACATTACTGCTCCTTTCTTAGATGTGTGTGCTCTTCTTTTCCCTACTGACTGTGCCGTCTGTGCCTGCCACTCACTCTGTCCTTTCCTTCACAGGTACTGTGACTGCTTCGCCAGTGGGGACTTCTGCAACAACTGCCATTGTAATAATTGTTGCAACAACTTGCATCATGAAATTGAACGGTTTAAAGCCATTAAGGTAATAGATGTCCATTAAATGCATGTATTTTAAAAACATTTCAAACTATTTGAGATGTCCATAAAATGATCTCCAGAGATTCCTCGTTGGAAAAACCCCACAGTTTTGAAGAATATACATTGAATACGACTTGATTCCTGCCGGTGGGGGTATTGAACCATGACAAGGGGCTACTGTAAAAGTGGTAGGCAGAGAAAGGCCTATTTCTCTTTATTATGTGGGAACATGTCAGAGGTGCAGCAGCCTAGGAAGGTTCTGATTCAAGAACATGTGAACATCTGCTTTGTCTTGGAGTTTAGACATTTGGGGTCATCTTATATAGCAGATAAGCATGAGCTGGAGCCGTGTAGTCTGCAAAGGTATACAGTCCACTGCATGAGAAGGCTGGGTGAAAGTGCTCAGGCATCCTACATTTTAAATTATAAAATTTCACAATTTAAATTTGACCTCTTGGCTTCTAGAAGAGAAGAAGAATCTAGGTTTTCCCAGAGACGCAAAAGGTGACTTCCATGATCCCGATGGCCACTCTGCTGAAGGCTAAACACAGGACCTTGCAGCTTTGATCCCTTTCTGTAGGCACAAGAGATAATCAGGGAGAAGGGAGGGACAGTTAGGCTCAGGGCTGTCAGCCTGCTCCAGGGAGACACTTCCGGTGCCCACTCATTCACGAAGGGAAATCGAGAGCCATTGACAGTAGACCCGAGACTGTCCTGTGCAAATAGAACACAATTACAAGGGCACGGCTGCTCTCTGCATTGTTTTCTGAAGTAATTTCATTCCCCTCTTCAATTATGGATAAGTGACCTGAAATATCTTACCAATTTTGATATAGCCACATCCACAGGACAGAAGAAAATTGTCATGCATCTAAACTTTAGTCACATTTTATTTAGGGATAAAGAGTACTATCTACAATTAAATTGTAAAAACAAAAAGTGTTGGAATTCTTGTACATTGCTGATAAGAATATAAATGGCACAACCATTTCGGGAAACTGTTTGACAACAGCTACTAAAATTAAACTTTTGTGTATGCCACGGCCCAGCCATTTCATTCCTAAAAGTACAGACAATAGAAATGAGCACAGATGTCCGCCAGAAGACTTGTACAGGAATGTCATAGCAGCTCCACTCAGAGTAGCCAGGCGCTGGAAACGGCCCAAATGTCCATCTGTGGTAGAATGGATACATCCACACATCGATGAAAAGCAGGAGCTACAGCTAAGTGCAGCAGTGCAGATGGATCTCCCAGATGTTACCTGAGGGAAGCAGCAGACGCGGGAGTACAAGCTGTGTGATTCCACTTACCCAAAGCACCAGCATAGGCAAACCTGAAGCCCTCTAAGTCAGAACAGTGGTTCCCCATGGGGGAGCACTGCTGAGGAGGAGTCTCAAGACAGCCGTGGGGCTGCCTGTCCTCTAACTTGACCTTAGTAGCAGGTACACAGGTGTGCACAGATACACAGGTGTGTGCACGTGCACAAGATCATCGTGCCACAGCTGCAGATGTGTGCATCCACTGCCTGTCACACTTCAATGATCTGTGAAAACACCTAAAGCCGTACACTGCAGGCTGGGGCTGTCCCGCAGCACGTCCTCACCGTTGGCCTTGTGCTAGGGGCTCTGCTGCTGGACAGCACCGATTCCAATGTCAACCCCAGGAAGGGGAAGGGAGTCCACAGACTTCCACTGTGGTTGCTATATTATTTGAATCTTTTCAAAGAGCATTGAATCATTTTGTATGTAAAGATATGTATGTATGTGTGTGTATAGAGAGATTAAAAAGTGACAACACACAGACCCTAATAACAAGTCATGCATGTTGTCTGAGAAAGGCATGGCCCAGCGGTTGAGACCCGCTCTGAAGTTGGCAGGGGGACCTTGAATCAGGATCCTGCCACTCACCAGCTGTTATTTAATCTCTCGGTGCCTCAGTTCCTCCATATATGAAACAATCATACAGTAGTAGATTTTACTTCCCAAGGTTGCTGAGGATTAAATGAGAGGGTATGTATATGAATCCCATGGAAAGATGCCTGGCACGTGGTCTGTTGAGTCGTGTTCAGGCAGTGTGAGCGGTTAGGATGGCCTACAACCTCAACCATCGTAGGAAAGAGGGCCCCAGAAATGCTGGATGGAAATGTGTCCACACGGAAACAATGGTTTTCTTTGCATCTTTACCGTCCATTATTTTTTGCAGTAAATATGTGTGACTTGGAAACTCAGAAAATAAAACATGAAGAAACCATAGCTACAATATCGCCTTTTTTGTGTGGAAACTAATTAAAATGAAACGAGAAGGGGCTGCACGTTCTGAACCGTGTAAAGAGACTCACTGCTTCCTGTGGCACCTTTCACAACAACCAGAGTCAAACGAGATGCCCTTCATTGACCCTGAGTTTTGAATGATAAAATCCATCCTGATGGAGCTTCCCATTCCACCCTAGGCATGTCTTGGTAGAAATCCAGAAGCTTTCCAGCCCAAAATTGGGAAGGGCCAATTGGGCGACGTCAAGCCCCGGCACAGCAAAGGGTGCAGCTGCAGGAGGTCGGGCTGCCTGAAGAGCTATTGCGAGTGCTACGAGGTGGGTGCCATCTCCCGAGCTAAGCTGCTCACAAAAAAGACAGCCACATATTTTGCGTAACTCTTGTGGTTAAAAACCTTCACTGTAATTTAAAAAGGTAAATATTATTTTTTCTTCCAGAGTTTCTAGAAGGGCACTCATACTAATCGGAATTAATTTCCCAAATATCAGCTGAGCTTAGGCCCTATCTGGAGCAGCCGAGCACACCCGCCTAACAAACCCCTGTTTTGGTTTACCTGAGGTCTTTTGGGGGTCCCGTGAATTATACTTTAAAAGGCTGTCTGTCATGGAGGGTCAGGCTTGAGAACAGTCCTCCTGATTCTGGAGACATGCATGGAAAGACCTGAGAAGGCGAACCCCACAATCTCCAGCTAGGATTTGGAAAACACAAGTCAAAACTTGACAGAGATGCGCAATTCAAACGTGAGTGACATCATCCCTAGAACCACTTCCAACCGTACTCACAGCATCTCCTCTCTGTCCTACAAAGTGCCCTCACTGGCTGCGACAAAACGGTGGCTCAGCCTACTTTCCCAAGGCTGAGCCTATGCCAGGCAGAGCCCACAGAATGTGCAGGTTCAGAAGAAAGGGCCAGCACTGTTGTTTAGTCTCTGGCGTTACTGCAGACTAGAAACTCTGAAAAGCCTCCTGCTTCAGAACACCCAGAGGTGCAGGTGAAGCAGAATGCAAACCCCTGAAAATGCATCTCCCAGCTGGAAAGAACACAGGGAAATCCCTCGGGGGCTGAAGGAAAGAGAAATTCCAAAACCATAGTGATTGGCACTGCCAGTTCTCGGTCAGCCCCTGGGGCCCACACGAACAAGGATTTGGCATGAGGGGGAAAGGAGGGGCTTGCTGGGTACAGCTGGGACACGCCGGCCCCCTGAGCACCATATTGCCAGGAAAGACTTGAAACAGAATTCACCCACAAGGCAGCAGAAGAGGCTCCCCTGAGAGCTCCCAACCACAGGCCTGCTCTTGGACAGTTTCAAATTCTACTCACCGTGCATTCTCTGCACCCACAGAACCGGCTTAATAGCCTCACATGCTGAAAGAGAACCATAAGCTAGAGTTTTATAATCAGCTAAAGCAGGCTTTCTTCTAAACAAGAGTCACACGAAGCAGCCTGCTGGCTCCCTGGTGAAGGGAGAGCAACACCCTCTCTCTGCTTGGGACTCACACCCACACGCCCAGCCTCCACCGCATCAGCAGCAGGACCACTGCGCCTTCATAACAGCAGTGTGCGATGAAAACTGCAGATCACACACGCACTCACACAATCATACACATTCACACACGTATGCACACACACCCCACACACACAGACTCACAATCATACACACAGTCACACACATTCACACTCACTCACACATATGCACACTCACACACTCCCATATACTCACATACCCCACACACATACAACCATACACACAGTCACACACATTCACGCTCACACATATGCACACACACACCCCATATACACACCCCCCACACACACATAATCACAATCACATACACACTCACACTCAAATACACTCAAACACGCACAGTCCCACATTCACACTCACACATATGCACACTTACTCATACCTACAGCCTACATACACACATACACACACTCACACATAACACAAACACACCCCCACACACTCATACACTCAATACTCAACACACTCTCACCTACACATTCACACTCAACACACACACACACACACACACACACACACTCTCTCTCTGTCACTCATATAGGCAAATATATGCAAATAATTATTTAAGGTCCAAATAGAATTTGTCAGTTTTTGATGACTTGTGGGACAACCTAATTTTATTGAAGCATTTTATATTACCAGGCCAAAATTATGTGTTCTTCTATGTGTAAATGCATTGGTTGCAAAAATTATGAAGAAAGCCCAGAACGAAAGACACTAATGAACATGCCCAACTACCTGCAGACTGGAGCTTTGGAAGGCAGCCATCATTTGTCACCAACTAAATTTCCAGGACTTCCAAAATTCAGTAAAGATAGGTAGGTACTTTGAATTAATCTCCGCTAACAGAGGGAACAGAGGTTAATTTGAGAGGAGAATAAAGGACAATGTATACACTGGAAAAAATGTGTGAGCCTGTAGGGGCCAGCATATGCGGGGAGGTGGTACAGAGGGAAGCGTTCCTCCCTCCATGGGTAGTCCTGGGTAGTGGCTGTGTTTCCTTAGAGGCCTGCTGCCGAAACCTGTTTTGTCTTCTTTTCATCCTCACTGACTTACTCTCATTTTGTACCAGATAAAAGGGCCCCACTGCCAGGATCACCAGCAGGGCCAGCAGAGTTCTGACGCTGCCTTTGCATTAACAGAGCCACGCTGACCCCGGGCAGCAAAAACAACACGCACCTCCCTGTCCTTTATCTCGGGAAGTGGCAGCAAAGAGCTGTGCTGGGTCCACATCGTTCTCCTTACTAAGTGATTGTGGATTCCGGCCTAGTTGGATAATTTCGCATTTATCAGTTTTGAAGCCGCATTGTAACCCTAGTAGGTCTCAAAGGTTGAGTCATAATTTTACTATCTATTAGATTCCATTCATTCATTTCAAAAAACTTCTTTGAGTTCAATGTTATGGTCATATCAAGATAAAATACCATATGTCATTAATTAGTATCATTTTTGCAAAGCCAAACTTGTGCTTATTTGGTTAGAGAGATATCAGAAATACTCATGACTGTGACCTACAGAGGTCTTCTTCTTTTGAGACCAGGGTTTTCATTCAGTTGCTCAGGCTGGAATGCAATGGTGTGATCCCAGCTCATGCAGCGTCAACCTCCCCGGGTTCAGGTGATCCTCCCACCTCAGCCTCTCAAGTAGCTGGGACTATAGGCGTGTGCCACCATATGAGGCTGATTTTTCTACTTTTTGTAGAGATGGGGTCTCACCACGTTGGTCTCGAACTCCTGACCTGTGATCCACCCATCTCTGCCTCCCAAAGTGCTGAGATTACAGGCGTGAGCCAGTGCACCCAGCTGACCCACAGAGGTCTCTGTCAGTGAAAACCTACCGAGACCTGGCTGCACTGGCTGTGAAGTGATGTGAAAACGTCACTGCCTGCAGCAGGATGCGCGCTCCGTGGAGTCCAGCAGGGCCTGTACACTGGAGCCTGGTCTTACAGTGTCACCCCTTCTTTTCCCAAGGGCAGCCCTGTCTTTTCCTCTTTAACCAAAGTCATCGTGTACTGTCTTCATAGAGAGACCTTAACCCAACATTTTTCTCTATTTTTATAACCCAACACTTTTTAATCATTTATAAAGGTTTCCTGAAATTGCTTCAGCTTAGCCCTGTTGGGCCGCTATCTAGCTAAGCCACAGCTGCTCTCTGAGCTCAGTGGGGAGAATGGCTGGTCCTATGTGACGTGGTACAACTTGCCTCTCAGAACCGCTTTCACAGCTCCAGGGGGCATTGAGGGGAAAGGCCGTCCTGATTGTGCTACCTGGTGGCTTGACGGGTGAGTCCTCAGAACGCTCGGCCTTCTCTGGCGGCACATGGCCCTGTGGGGAGGAGAGGAGACACCCAGCGTGGCACAGGACTCAGAGCAAAGCTGCCCGGCTTGTCCCCAGTGCCCTGCCTCAGCTAAGAGTCCTGCTTCCGCAATTCCCCGCCTGGCCCACGTGCTTGACCCTGTAGTCCAGGATCCTCTGGGTTTGTCAGTGGATCCAATTTTGAGGAAATTTTGAACCTTCCATGAGAGGGATGTCAAAAACTGACGATTTACGTGTCTTCTGTGTTATTCTTCTAAAAGCAGTTAATCCTTTCTTTCTTCTTTTCTTTTTTTTTTTTTTTTTATAAAGACGGGGTTTCACCATGTTGGTCAGGCTGGTCTTGAACTCCCAACCTCAGGTGATCCACCCGCCTTGGCCTCCAAAGTGCTTGGATTACGGGCGTGAGCCACCACGCCCAGCCTCTTTTTTCTTTCTTTCAGAGACAGAGTCTCGATTTGTTGCCCAGGCTGGTCTCAAACTCCCTGCTTCAGACTGTCCTCCTGCCTTGGCCTCCCAAGGTGCTGGGATTCCAGGCCACTGGGCACGGCCTAATAGTTTCCAGTATGAGGAAGACAACGTTAGATTTTAGTGGATGATGTTCTTTAAAACAGCAGGGATAAGCGGTGTTCTGTTGAATGTGAGTGGTACTGTAGGTGGAAACAGTGGCAGCTGAGTGGACTTTACCTGCTCTTGTTTCTGACAGGCGGCCTTCCTCGTGCATCTCCTGGGAGGTAGTGGAGGCCACGTGCGCCTGCCTGCTGGCTCAGGGCGAAGAGGCTGAGAAAGAGCACTGCTCCAAGTGCCTGGCGGAGCAGATGATCCTGGAGGAATTTGGAAGGTGCTTATCCCAGATTCTCCACATTGAGTTTAAATCCAAGGGGTTGAAAATGGAGTAGAGTAACGTGTGAATGCATGTTGATTTTGTCTTAGTCTAGAAATCGCTAGTTTAGAAAGGTTGTTTAGGGGAACATGAGGCTGGCTCTGCAGCAACAACCAGGCTCCCCTGCATCCCTGGGCCCAGGAGCTTACTCGGAGCTCTCTGAAGATGTGGCAACCCACGCCCCCTTTTCTGAGGAGGTGCGTGGCCTGAGCACTGTCTGGTTAGCCCAGAGGGAGCGCTTGGGTTCCCCTAGTCCTGGGAGAGTGTCTGCAGGGCAGGGGAGGGCGGAGTCGGCCCTGGGGAGAGCTCACTCCTGTTGACTTATCCTCTCAGAGAATGCTCCTCTGGAGGCTGCTCTGCATAAAAATCCTAATGGTATCTTGTTTGCTTTTCAAATTATTTAGAAATAAATTCTCCAGATGGGCTGTTATGATACCACTTAAAATCTCTAGAGAACTACTGAACACCCAAAGATTGTCTGTAGTGTAGACATTCCCCCAGAGGCACACGAACTGTCAGTCTTTCCCACGGCCCCAGGAGAGGCAGGCCACGGGGCCACACAGGCCGGGCTTGCATCAGCGTGTCTTGGTTTAAGGGACTTAAAATTATCTAGTTTCTTCTGTGTTTCTACTTGAATTGTGGAAAAGCTCTATTATCCAATTAACTTCTCCATAATTATTGTTGTAATATTATTGTTTGTAGAATATGGTTCACATAACTAGCTTGCAGAAACCAGCAGGTCAAATGAATTAGTAAGTTGATGCTTTTGGTTCTGTTGTAAAGCAAAGTTGAATAAAAATTTTCAATGTCTTCAATTGTTGTCATTAACTTAATAACTGAAACCGCGTTCATCTGCTGAGTACCCACCCTGAAATATATTGCGGGAATGTACTTTCATCTTCCTGCTTCATGAATAGTGCTGGTTATTCAGAGGGTGTTTAGGAACCTCAAGGACAAGTGCAGCGGAGGCAGAGTGTGGCCGCCGGGCCCAGGCACCAGGCAGGCGGTGAGCAAGCATCCAGGGAGGAAGCGGTCTTTTCTGGAGCTGTGTCTGGAACAGTCTAGTGGCAAACACAGCCACAGGCAGCCACAGAGGAGAAAAGGAAGACCTAATTCTTCCCCTTTGCAATTCCCTTTGGACGCTTGAGATCCAGAGTCTGTAGCAGAAAGCCTGAGGTAAAGACACGCATTGTGACAGGGGGAACCCTCAGCTGGTGGCACGCCCCACTTGCTGTGTGTGCTTTTGGTCCTGTCAGCATCTGGGGAGCAGGGAGGCACACTGCTTGCTACAGGAGCCACCTGGCCCCTGTCACCCGTGGGGGCTGGAAGGTGACCTGGAAATGGGGGCTTTGGAAGCTGCCTCCTGGGGGGCTGCCTCCCTCCTGCCATCCCTCTCGGCAGCACTCCCAACAGCAAGATCTGCCAGCCACATGGGTAATTTTCAGGTTTCTAGTAGCTATGTGTAAAAATGTGAAAATGAACAGGTAAAATTAGTTTTAATATCCTTTTCTTTATCCCAATATATCCAAAATACTATCATTTCAATGTGTAATCAAAATGAAAACGACTGAGAGATTTCGCATTCCTCTGTGTGTACCCAGTGTTTGAACTGCAGGTGTCTTCCACTCACAGCAGGTCTCAGTTGGCCCCAGCCACACCTTAAGGGTGGGGCGCCTCAGCACAGCCCTGGGACACCGAGTGGAGGGAGGAAGAGGGAATAGGGGCCTGCAGCATTCTTCCGAGGCAAAGGCTGCCTAGGGAGATCCTGAACCAGGTGTGGCCCACCCGGGAGCCCGGAGGAAGTGTGAGCAGGGCACTCAGGGGGAGGCTGGGGACACAGCCCCCCCCTCCCCACATCGCATAGGAGTCCACCTGGAATCCCGGGCTCCTATGGAGAAGGGGCCTGCACCAGCCGGATGCGCTGACGGTGGCCAGGTGTACTGAGCTAACCAATGCCTGGAGGTGAAGGAAGCGCCACCGGACCGGCGTGAGCCCTGCAGGGTCTCCCAGCAGCAGAGAAAAGCTGGCTAAGTCAGTGCCGCTTGCAGAGGAGCCCACCTGAGAAGTGCAAGCCCAGGTACAGGCGCGGCTAAAGCCACTGTGCCGACCACAGGCGGTATGGAGGGTGACTAAGAAGACAAAGTCACATCTCTTCTGTGTCCCGCGGAGAGCCAGTGCTATTTTAAAACGGTACACAAATTAACATATCATGTTCTCATCTGAGAGTGTAGCTGTGCAAATTTAACCATAGCTTTCTACTCTGTACCTACGAAATAACTCGGACCACCTTTGTGATGAAGGTTAGGTTTTGGTTTTTTGTTTATCCGGAAAAAAAAAACCCTCGTATTTTTCATAGACATGGAGAATAAATCCTTGTTTAGAATGACGCTCGCTGAAATCGCTCTTTCCCCTCAGTGAATACAGGCTGCACCCGGCACAGAAAGCCTGGCGGCCCGGGAGCATCCTCGGGCGAGAAGGCGCGGTCGGCGACGGAACGTCGGCAGAAGCCTCGGTGAATTTTCCCTCCCGGCTTGCATGCTCACATTATCCCTCTACAGACCTCTCACCAGTACCCGAAGCTCTGCCAGTACTGGTCGCCTTTCAGTGGGGGCGCAGTTTAAAACCCTAATCAACAACTAATCGTAGGGAGTCCGTTAAAACACCATCTTAGAGAATGGAAAGTTGAACCCTCATCCAAGATAAAACGATAGAGCAGTCAGACGATCCAGAGAGCAGGTGGGGGCAGAAGATGAAGCAGGGAGGAGGCAGCCCGTTCTGCAGGCGGCGCGCTCTTCGGGAAGGCGCCGGGGCACAGCTGGGCCCGGTGCAGCTGAGCTGAGCTTTGCGCCAGGGGCGGGCTGCGCGCTCTGGCTGCTGCGCTCTTCCCTGGAGTCCTTAGACTCAGAGGAAGGAGGAAGCACCAGAGGAGGGCGCCACCAGCGAGCGGCATCTTCCCCCAGCCCTGCCTCCATCCTGCGCCCCACCCCGCCCCCAGCCGAGGCTGGAGAGCAAGCCGGGAGCAACGCCCGGCCCCAGCCACCCATAAAACTGGAACCGAAGACTGTGATTGCATGGATGTTCTTCATGTATTTAAAAATGATCATCAGGAAAACGTTTGAGTCTCCTACAAATGGTAGTGGGTTTGCTTTGTTTTTTTCAACAACAAACTTTAACAAAAACTTTAATGTTTGCTATTTTTAATTTTGCCTTGACTTTCAGGAAATTGAGAAGTCAATCTGTTCAATACCACAAATCACACTGTCCCAGATTTAGGATTAACCGTCTCTTTTTTCCATAGAGTTTTGCTTTTTAAAATATGCTTTTTATTTGTACTGTTATATACATCTTTTACTGTAAACATTTCATATCTTTGTTGGAAATAGACAGACTATAGAAACATTATTACCGTATTACGAAGACAGATTCTGCAGTGACCTTTGTTGATGATCCCCTAGAAATATATGTATTTTAATAGAGGCAGAGTCTCGCTCGCCCGCCTATGCTGGAGTGCTGTGGTGCGATCATAAATCACTGCAGCCTCAAACTCCTGGTCTCAAGCGATCCTCCCAGGGAGCTAGGACTACAGCCTCACACCACCATACTCAGCTAAGTTTTTGTATGTTTTTTTTATGGACAGGGTCTTGCTATGTTGCCCAGGCCTCAAACTCCTGGCCTCAAACGATCTTCCCTCCTTGACCTCCTGAAGCACTAAGATTGCAGGTGTGAGCCACCGCGCTGGGTCTCTCTCTCACTCTCTTTTTTTCGCTAGAGTACTTTTTAGAGTAGTTTTGAGTTCAGAGCAAAATTGAGCAGAAAGTGCAGAAATTTCCCATATAATCCATGCCCCCCAACATGGCAGCCTCCCCGCTACCAACATTCCTCACCAGAGCTAACCCTTTGTTACAGCTGATGAACCCACAGTGACACACCAACATCACCCAAAGCCCACGGTGATGCTAAGATTCCCTCTTGGCATTCCACATGCTATGGGTACAGTGGCACGTATCCAGGATTACAGCACACAGAACAGTCTCACTGCCCTAAACACCCCTGTGCGCTGCCTGTTCATCCCTCCCTACAACCCCTGGTGGCCATTTTTACTCTCTTCACAGTTTCACTTTTCCCAGAATGTCACCTAGGTGGGATCACACTGTCAGCAGCCTCATAAGACTGGCTTCTTTCACTTAGTAATCCGCATCTCTGTCCACCATATCTTTTCATGGCTTGACAGCTCATCTCGTTTTAGCTCTGAATAATACTGCATTGTCTGGAGGTACCGCAGTTCATCCCTTCACCTCCTGAAGAGCATCTGAGTTGCTTCCAAGTTTGGGCAACTCGGAATAGAGCTGCCGTAAATATCTGTGTGCAGGTTTTTGTACGGACACAAGTTTTTACCTCGTTTGGGTAAATGTCGATGAGCATGACTTCTGGATCATGTAATAAGAATATGTTTAGTTTTGCATGAAACCACCAAGCTGTCTTCCAAAGTCGCTGCGTCATTGAGCATTCCCACTAGCAGTGAATGAGAGTTCCTATGGCTCCACCTCCTCACCAGCACTTAGTGTTGTCAGGGTTTGGGATGTTGCCCGTTCTAACAGGTATGTAGTGGTATCTCATTGCTATTTTAATCTGCACTTCCCCAGTGACATGTGATGTGGAGCCTATTTCCATATGCATACTTGAAATCTGCATATCTTCTTGGGTGAGATGTTACTTGAGGTCTTTTGCTCATTGTTTAATTGGGTTGTTTCTTATTGTTGGGTTTTAAGAATCCTCCGTATATTTTGGATAGCAGTCTTGTAACAGATACATCGTTTGCAAATATTTTCTCCCAGTCTGTAGCTTGTCTTTTCATTCTCCTGACAGTGTATTTTGCAGAGCAGAAGTGTTTTTTGTTTTTGTTTTTTGAGACAGAGTCTTGATTTGTCGCCAGGCGCCAGGCTGGAGTGCGGTAGCACAATCTCGGCTCACTGCAGTCTCTGCCTCCTGGGTTCAAGCAATTCTCCTGCCTCAGCATCCCAAGTAGCTGGGACTACAGGCACACGCCACCATGCACAGATAATTTTTGTTTTGTTTTTTTTTTTTTAGCAGAGATGGGGTTTCACCATGTTGGCCAGGATGGTCTCGATCTCTTGACCTCACGATCCACCCGCTTCGGCCTCCCAAAGTGCTGGGATTACAGGCGTGAGCCACCGCACCTGGCCAGCAGAAGTTTTTAATAAAGTCCAGCTCATCAATTATTTTTGTGTGTGTGGATCATGCCTTTGGCGTAGTGTCTAAAAAGTCATCCCCATATCCAGACCATCCATATTTTCTCCTGTGTTAACTTCTAGGGATTTTATTTTATTTTATTTTTAAGATGGAGTCTCGCTCTGTCCCCCAGGCTGGAGTACAGTGGGTCAATCTCAGCTCACTGCAACCTCCACCTTCTGAGTTAAAGTGACTCTCCTGCCTCAGCTTCCCAAGTAGCTAGGATGAGAGGCACCCACCACCATGCCCAGCTAATTTTTAAATTTTTAGTAGAGATGGGGTTTCACCATGTTGGCCAGGCTGGTCTCAAACTCCTGACCTCAAGCGATCCTCCCACCTTGGTCTCCCAAAGTGCTAGAATTACATGGGTGAGCCACAGCACCCGGCCAATCTTCTAGAAATTTTATAGTTTACAATTTATGTTTAGGTCTATGATCTACTTTGAGTTAATTTTTGTGAGAGGGATAAGAGGCTTTATCTAGAGTCATATTTTTTTGCATGTGAATGTCAGTTGTTCCAGCACCATCTGTCAAAAAAGCTGTCTTTTCTTCATGGTGCTGCTTTCATCCCTTTGTCAGAGATCAGTTGGCTCTATTTGTGTGAGTCTGAGCCCTCTATTCTGTTCCATTTGTGACATGGTAAAAAGCCCCATAAACCTGCCTACCTCAACCATACCTCGGCTTTTCTGTTGAAACTGCTCTCTATAACCCAAATGTGAATAACTACTTAAGGACTTCAATTGCCACCCTACCCAGACAATGTGTAAACAGATGCTAATCTTGACTTTTGTGAACCACTTAAGTGACAACCAGAATGTCAAAAAGTCCCCTAGCCCCCGGAATGTCCGGAGCCCCACACCCTCACCTC
>CAUYLG010007860.1:0-110079 GCA_963573385.1 Cacajao melanocephalus | reverse complement strand
GGCTCTTGCTCTCCTTCCTCCGGCCCCCCAGCTGTCTCCTCGCCTGTGGCTCTCCTTCCTCCGGCCCCCCAGCTGACACCCCTACTCTGGCTCTCCTTCCTCCGGCCCCCCAGCTGATACCCGCCTCTGGCTCTCCTTCCTCCAGCCCCCCAGCTGGCACCCTGTCTGTGGCTCTCCTTCCTCCAGCCCCCCAGCTGACACCCCGCCTCTGGGTCTCCTTCCTCCAGCCCCCCAGCGGCACCCCGTCTGTGGCTCTCCTTCCTCCAGCCCCCCAGCTGACACCCCGTCTCTGGGTCTCCTTCCTCCAGCCCTCCAGCTGATACCTGCCTCTGGCTCTCTTTCCTCCAGCCCCCCAGCTGACACCCCATCTCTGGCTCTCCTTCCTCCAGCCCCCCAGCTGATACCTGCCTCTGGCTTTCCTTCCTCCAGCCCATCTGCCCATCAGCTCCAGATGAGTCTTCTTCAGGCTGCGCTCCATCTCCGTGGAGCAGGGTCTCACTGATCTTTAAGGTCAGCCTGAATGTCCCCTGCACCATGAAGCCCTCTCTCTTTCCTCTGTGGCCCTCCCTCCTTTTCTTTCTTCCACAAACAGTTTTTGAACACCTGCTTTGTTCAAAGCAGCAGGCTCTGGGGATACACCAATGATCAAAGCAGACCCAGTGGTGCCGAGGCAGGGCTCCAGCGAACAGTGACAGGCAGAGACCCAGCCAGTCAGATGGCGGGAAAGCTCCAAGAAAGGGAGCAGGGAACAGGGGTGGAGCCACTTTAAATAGTGTGTGCCATGAAGGCCTCACCCAGACGGTGACACGTGGGCAAAGGCATGCAGAGGTGTGGCACGCCCTGCAGTGATTCTGGGGAAGGGAGGCTGCAGTGCAAAGGCAGGGCAGGAAGATCGCTGGAGCCCAGGAGTTGGAAGCTGCAGCAAGCTATGATCACAGCCCGCACTCCAGCCTAGGCAACAGAGCAGGAACCTGTCTATAATCAAAATAAAAAATAAACAATTTAAAAAGCCTCCGCAGGCTGGGTGTGGTGGCTCATGCCTGTAATCCCAGCAATTTGGGAGACCAAGGTGGGTGGATCACTTGAGTCCAGGAGTTCGAAACCAGACCCCTCATCTCTACAAAAAAAAAATACAAAAGTTTGCTGGGCATGGTGGCTCTCACCTGTGACCCCAGCTACTCAGGAGGCTGAGGTGGGAGGATCACCTGAGACCAGGGAGGTGCAGTGAGCCATAATCATACCACTATACTCCAGCCTGGGTGATAGATGGAGAGACTGTCTTAAAAACAAAACAAAACAAAACAAACCCAACAACCTCAGTAATTTTTAGGCCATCTCTTCTACCTGAAGCCACAGGGAATGGGGCACCCCCACCCTCTCAGCTGGCATGTGCCAAATCGGGAACCCCAGGAACCTGGCTTACCTGGACAGCAGACCAGGGCAAAGAGGGCCAGGGTCAGGTTCAGGGTCAGGGTCCCACAACTGAAAGAGAACATTTCTGGTGGTGTCCGCGGGCTCACAGGGACCAGCCAAGGGCTGCCTGGAGGGAGACAGAGGGTGCAGGTCAGAATGCAGGTCTGAGCCACGGCTCAAAATCCCCAGCCTTCTGTAAACTGGTGACTGCATTTCCTCTCATTATCTGAGAGGTCTTTGGGAAGCCACGTGCACCAGCCAGTTCTAGGACCCCGGGCCTCTAAGAATCCAGACAGAGGAAGCTGGGAAGCTGCTGATAAGCAGGGCAGAACCCAGTCCTCCCTGCTGGCTCCCTGTGCAAGAGGCGGGGCAGGCCACGGGTGCACACATGCCTGTGTGTGTGAGACACATGCACACAGGACTCTGGTGTACTGTGTGTGCACAGGGGAGAGTCAGGCCTATGAACCCCAAATCCCATGCAATCCATTGCTGGAGTCACCCCTGGGAGGTGACCATCCAAAGGCAGGACCTGTCCAGGACATGCAGTCACCATAGCAAAAGGGGCAGTGACTTGGGCTTTTCTAAGGAAACTTGGACAGGAATTGGATCTTCTCCTGCTAAATGCCCGGTGTAAGTCTCCGTAAACTTTAACATCCCACTCAGTTTTCAACCTAAACTTGACCTTGACTCAGCTGATTCAGGGCCAGCTTGAGGCCCAGAGCCTCAGGAAATGCATCCCGTAATAGTCCCCAGCAATCCAGGCACAGACAGAGAATGGGGGTCAGTCTAGCTACAGCCACACCCCCAAACCATGACCTCCATTTTCTGACCTGCCTGATATCCTCCATCCTCTCCCTCCCTCCAGGAGGGAGCCTTGGGCTGGGGGCAGCAGTTGGGGCCTGAGATGTTTCAGTGTATTCTTAGGGAGGAAAGCCCCGAAGCAGTGAGCAGGTAAGGGACAGATTTCAATGGACAAGAGGACCTTCCTGGGGGATTGCCACACATTCTCATCCCCCCAGTTCTGCCTAAGATCCCTTGCAATCAGGAAGGGGAAGAGCATGTCTTCTTACTTTCTCAGGGGAACCCGAGATGGAGCCTTTCCAAAGGGATGCCCCAGAATCCTCAAGACTTTGGCAAAGCTCTGTTCCCAGGTTGGGAGGGCAGGGTGAGGTCCTGCCGTTCCCTCACTGCTGAGGCCAAAGCGGTTACTCCTGTGCACAGCCATCAAGCGCTGCCATTGTCAGCCTGGACCCAGGAATGTCCCTGGACAGGGCACTGGACTTGGGAATGATGCAGGCAGGAAGGGGTGGGACCTGGGGCCAGCAGAGAAAAGGAGAACAGGGTGGAGCTGCACCCCCAGCCTGGAGGAATCTGATCCCATGCCAGCAAAGTACTGAGAGCAGGAAACCTCCCTGAAACCCAAGCCAGGGGCTGAGGAGGGGCTTCCAGGGGCTGGGACAGCAGGGTGGGAGTGGGGGCATTGCTGTAGTGGAGACTGTGTGTCCTCCGCTGAGTCAGAATAATAACAACAACATTCACTTACTACAGGTGGGACACTGTCATAAGCACTCTATAAATATTAACCAATTAACCCCTGACTCTGTGAGGCAGGTACTGTTACTGTCCCCATCTTACAGATGGGGAAACTGAGGCACAGCAACGTTAAATGACTTTGTTCAAGGTCACATACCCAGGAACAAGTGAAGTCACCATGAATGATAGCTTGCCATGGTGACTGTCAAAGCCCACCTGAGCAGGCACAAGAGGAGTGGTAGGAGCTGGATTCCCAGGAGACCCTCAAGAGGGAAAAGCAACACAGCAGAGGAAGGTTCCGGGGCCTTCCTCGCTGTGAGGGGCTGGGGGGAGGGAGGTGATCCACCCCTGGAGTGCTCCAAACAGCTTCTGGAAGGCACAGTGCTTGGGAATCTCACCTGCACACACAGTGGGGTTGGCATGATTCCCTCTCCAAGCAAGGCCTCTGCAGCCCAACAACCTCCCTTGAACCCACAGGCCCCAGTTCCCACCCCCACCTCCTCCTGTAATGTCTCCCATCCTTCCTGGGCAGGCCCTGCTTGGCTGGGACATACCGGGCATGTGACCATCTATTTGTTAGAAATATTTACTGCATTCTAACCATTGACACATCAACCTCCCTGTCCCCCACACTGGTCTGTCAACCATGAGGGCAAAAACTGAAACTCATGGACTGGTAAATCCATCCAGTGTAGGACACTGCCTGGCACACAGTAGGTGCTTCACCACTGTTGAATTGGTGGGTGGATGGATGCATGGACTGGTGAACAAATGAGAAAGTCTGTCCTAAACAAGCTGGGGTTGTTTAGGGCAAAGGCTGTGTTTATTTTTAGGTCCTAAGCATCTGTTGGTTTTGTTTGCCCAGCATCTTCTTCCTGCTGCTGCTAAAGTCTCTGCTCCTCAAGGCCACAGGCTGACCTGATAATGGAAACAAGGCCAATCATGGTACCTTACTCCTCGAGGATGGGCATGTTGAGTTAGGTCTGAGCAGAGAGGTTTTCCTAGGACTTTCTGAACCAGAGCCGATAGGAACAAGCCCTTCCCTTTCTGGTCCTAATGCTGGATGCACATGAGCCAGCAGCTGTGGGCGCTCATGCCCCACAAGTGAAGAAGCTGAAAGGAAGAAAATTGAACTCAGTGCGGGAGATACCCTTAATCCAAGATGAAAGGTGATCCGGAATTGCTGTGGGGAGAGTACTGGCTGTGGGGGAAGGGGCGGACTCTGGTGGGTGGTGGTCCGGGTTAGGTGGCCGGCAATGACTCTGTGTCCACTCAGGACTCGTGTTGCAGAAGTGAAAGAACCTGGGAGGCAGAGACTGCAGTGAGCTAAGATCATGCCACTGCACTCCAGCCTGGGTGACAGAGTGAGACTCCATCTCAAAAGAAAAAAAAAAAATAAGAAAAGAAAAAAGAAGTCTGAAATCAATATCCAACTTAAACTAAGCAGTACTAAAGTTAGACAGAACTAAACCCAAAAGTGACATGTAAGGAACTAAAGATAAGAGCCATCGATCAATCAATCCAACAAAATAAACAAAACAAAGGAAACCCCAAAGGAAAAACAAAAGGCAAAAACAAAGATAAGAACAGAAGCCAATCAAATAGAAAACAAAACCATGGTAGAGAAAAGCTTAAAACCAAGTGAGCTTTGTCAGACAACAGCAGTAACAGAAAAAACCTAACAAAGTGTGGGTGAGGTGGCTCACGCCTGTAATCCTAGCACTTTGGGAGGTCAAGGCAGAAGGATCACCTGAGCTCAGGGATTCGAGGCCAGCCTGGGCAACACAGTGAGACATTGTCTCTCTATTAAAATAAAAAATATTTTCCAAAAAACCCTTCCCCACAAAACTCAGTAGAATTGGCAAGTCTCCAGTGAAATCGATACACAGAGAAAAAGAAGGCCTGTGTAAACATGATTAGGAATGTACATGGAAACATCAACATGAGATTAGAAAGACAATTATTCAAAATCATAGAAACAGAAAACAGAGCAGTATTGCCAGGGGCTGTGGGGGAGGGGAAATGAGAGTTCTGTAAATGGGTTTCCTTTCAGTTTTGCAAGATGACAAGAGTTCTGGAGATGGGTTGGGAAACAATGAAAACATATGTAACATTAATTACGGAGGTGTACACTTAAAAGTGGTCAATCTGGTACACTTTATGTTATGTGTATTCTACCACAGTGAAAAATCAAGAAGACTATAAATAAGTTATGCCACAACATGGGAATCAAAGCAGATCAAGTTTCAGAAAAATATAACTTAACAAACTTATTTAAGAAGAAATAAAAAGCGTAAATGGTTCTATAACTATTAAAGAAATTGAATCAGGCCGGGCATAGTGGGTCATGCCTGTAATCCCAGCACTTTGAAAGGTGAGGTGGGAGGATCCCTTGAGCCCAAGAGTTCGAGACCAGCCTGGGCAACATGACAAAGCCTCATCTCTACAAAAAATACAAAAATTAGCCAGGTGTGGTGGCGCACACCTGTAGACACAACTACTTGGGAGGCTGAGTTGGAGGATGGATGGAGCTTGGAAAGTTGATGCTGCAGTAAGCTACAATGATGCCACTGAACTCCAGCCTGGGTAACAAAGTGACGTCCTGTCTTCTAGAGAAAAGAAAAGAAAAAAAAAAAGGAAAGAACTTGAATCAGCAAGGTAAAGATCTTCCCTTGAAGAAAATACCAGGTCCAGATGGTTTTTGCAGAAGTTCAAGTAAGGGTAACTCTTTTTAAAAAAAATTGTATATATTATTATTTATTTTGGTTTTAGAAATGGAGTTTTGCTACATTGCCCAGGCTGGTCTCGAACTCTTGGGCTCAAGAGATCCTCCTGCCTCAGTCTCTGGAGTAACTGGGACTATAGGAGCACAACACTGTGCCTGATTAGTAATTCTAATTTTATAAAAACTCTCAGGATGGAGAAAATAAAAACATTCATTCTTTCCATGAGGCCAGTGTACACTTGGTATCTAAACAAGACAAGTACAGGCAGAGAAAGCAACGTTAGAGCCAGTTTTACTCATGACTATAAATGCAACAGTCATAAGAAAAGTACTAGTAAACCAAATCTGGCCGTGTAAAAAAAAAGAAAAAAAGAAAAAAAAGACATCATGTCCTAGTTGGGTTTATCTCAGGTATGCAAAGATGGTTTAACAACAGAAGAAATGTTTTAAACATTATTTATTGACTTTGGTGCTCTGTGTCACATCACTTCTGCTCTCTGCTGATTTTAGCTATCCCTACAGTAGGTAATTTTGTGCAAGCCTAGACTCCCTCGAAGCTGCCAGTGCCCCTTCACCCACCCCCAAACTTGGACCACGCTTCTTTTTGCTTTTTGCCTCAGGGTCTTCTTCAATGCTTTAGGAAAAATTTACTTGCCAGCTAGTGATTCCCAGAAGCGTAGGAGAGTTAAGGTGCCTAGAATGTGATCCTCACCCAAAAGGGGGAACAGGAGCCAGTGGACATACTTTCCAGACTCCTTCTTGCCAGTGGGCAATTCTGGGAGACCTCCTGTAGTTTTATCAGAGGTCTCAGAACAAGCTTCTGATGCCTACTGCTTTAATTGGGCTTTTCCTTCCTGTCTCGTTTTCCCTGCTCCTTCACTCCTGCTTCCTGGAATCAGCTCTCAAATAACCTATCTGAACCTAAGTCCTTGCTCCAGCCTCTGCTTTGGAACAAAGGATTCTGCTTTAGAGCAAAAGGAGTCCAAACTAAAACCTACATTAACAGATTTACAAAGAAAAAACATGATAATCTCAACAGATTAAAAACATTGACATTCAACACCCTTTTATGATACAAGCTCTTAGCAAATTAGAAGAAAATGTCTTAACCTGATAAAGAAATCTTACATGTTGTTTTCAATAAGTAAACCTTAGGAGAATTTCCTTTAAAATCAGGAACAGACAAAGATGCCTGTGATTTCTGCCTCTATTTAACGTTGTACCAAAGGTCTTATACGTTGCAGTAAAAGGAAGAAGAAGAGAAGGGAAGAGGAAGGGGAAGGGAAGGGCATATGGAGGGACGGAGGGAAGGAGGGAGGGAAGGATGAACAAAACTATCAGTATTTGTGTAGGGTATGACTACCTAGGTAGATAATCCAAAAGAATCATCAGGCAAGTGATTCAAAGTAATAAGATATTTTAGCAAGGCAACTAGCTAAAAGATCAATTTTCAAACATCGGTTGCTTTTGTGTATATCAGTAACATACAAAAACAATTTAAAAAATACATCATTTACAACAGTCAAAAAAGTACAGCAACAAAGCTAACAAAACCTCGAACTATAAGACCTTCAGTAAGAAAATTATAATACTTTATTAAAAAGTATTAAAGACAATCTAAATAAATGGAGAGATAACACATGTTCATGGATAGGAAATTCAGTATTATAAAGATGTAAATTCTCTAACTGATCTACAGAGTCAATGAAATTCCAAATAACCCCAATAGGGTTGTTCATGGGAACTGAAAGCTGATGTTAAAGCTTTTAAGGAAGAACAAAAGAACCAAGACACCCTTAAAGAAATTGAATAAGGTGAGGGATTTGCTCTGCTAGATATTAAGACTTTCTGTAAAAGTGGTATAGGTATAGGCAAAATAATTTATGGAACAGAATAAAGAGCCCAGAAATACACTGATGCTTGCATGAAACTCTGATGCATGACAAAGGTGACATAGAGCACTAGGTAGAAGAAGGGTCTTTTAAATGACACTGGATCAATTGATTAACCATATGGAGAAAAAGGAGAAAAATGTATCCCTCTCTCACACCAAATATAGAAATCAATTCCATTTAGATTAAGGATTTCTATGTGAAAGAAAATCTTTATAAGAAAATATAGGAGAGTATTTCCATGTTCTTGGGGCCAGACCTCAAAATTGCCAATCATAAAATAAACAATTGGTAACTTTGACTAAGACACAAACATTTCAAAGAAAAGGAAACATGTCTAAACAAATGAAACGATTCTTTAACTCAAGGGTAGCCAGGGAAATTAAAATTAAAATTACAATGGGGCAGATACTATTTTATGTGTACTAGACTGGCAAAAGTTACATCTGGCAAGACCAATTGTTGGAGAGGCCATAGGTCAATAGGCACCCTTATAACTCCTGATGAGAGTGTATATTGGTCCTCTCGGAGATAATTAGGCATTATCTTGTAAACTTAATATTCTTTTTTTTTTTTTAGATGGAGTTTCACTCTTGTTGCCCAGGCTGGAGTGCAATGGCGCAATCTCAGCTCACAGCTACTTCTGCCTCCCAGGTTCAAGCGATTCTCCTGCCTCAGCCTCCTGAGTAGCTGTGATTACAGGCATGCGCTACCATGCCCGGCTAATTTTATCTTTTTAGTAGAGAAGAGGTTTCTCTATGTCAGTCAGGCTGGTCTCGGACTCTCTACCTTAGGTGATCCGCCTGCCTCAGTCTCCCAAAGTGCTGGGATTACAGGCGTGAGCCACCGCACTGGCCTAATTTTTGTATTTTTAGTAGAGACAGGGTTTCACCATGTTGACAAGGCTAGCCTCGAATTCCTGACCTCATGTGATCCACCCACCTCAGTCCCACAGGTGTTGTTGGGGTAACAGGTATGAGCCACTGCACCCGGCCACTGAATATTCTTAAACCCTAAAACTCACAATTCCATTCTTAGATGTATGCCCTAGAAACGCTGTCACACTAAGAACCAGACATGTCCTTGTGTTTACTTCTTACTACCTGTGTGAGCAGAACATTTAATCTTAGCAAACTATAGCCTCGAACTCCCAGCCTCCCAATTAGTTGAGACTACGGTCTTGAACCGCTGTCCCCAGCTAGGCCTATTTAATTTATTTTATGAAACAGTTATATAGCAATACTGTGTGCAAGGCACTGTTATAAATGCTTTAAAATATTAACTTATTTATTTAATCCGCACAAAAACCCTAAGATACTATTATTGATCCCATTTTGCAGATGAGGAAATTGAGGCACAGAAAGATTAAGTGTTTTGCTGTAATTATTTTTGTAAAATTTACGAGGTAACACATAAAAAAGCATATGTAGCCAGGCATGGTGACTCACGCCTGTAATCCCAGAACTTTGGGAAGCTGAGGCGGGCAGATCACCTGAGGTCAGGAGTTCAAGACCAGCCTGACCAACATGGAAAAACCCCATCTTTACTAAAAATACAAAATTAGCCAGGCATGGTGGTGCATGCTTGTAATCCCAGCTACTCAGGAGGCTGAGGCAGGAGAATCACTTGAACCTGGGAGGCAGAGGTTGCAGTTAGCCAAGATCACACCACTGCACTCCAGCCTGGACCACAAGAGCAAGACTCCACCTCAAAGGGAAAAAAACAGCATATGTAACATACATATACATCATACTGCACAGTAATATACCAAACACCCCTGAAGCTGCCACTCAACACAAGGACGGAATATCACCAAATTGCAAACACCTCTTACCTACTTTTATGCTACTTGCCTCCCACCCACAGTCACTCTCTGGAATTTTGTGTTTATTGTTCTCTTGATTATTTTAAAGTGTTTTATTCCATATGCATATCTATTTATTATTTACTGAGATGGGGGTCACAATATATTTTCTGGATTTTTAATAGAGACAGGGTTTCTCCATGTTGGTTAGGCTGGTCTTGAACTCCCAAGAGTTATTTTACAAAAATAATAGCAGGGAAAAAGGACTTCTCTACATGCCTAGAGAGAGGAGGCTTTATGGGAATGTGAGCCATGGGTTAGGAAAGACCCCCTCAAACCGAGGTAGGTGGGACATGACCGACTGAGATTCATTATGCACCTACCACATCTGCCGGGGACAATGGGGACTGTCACTTCCCCTGTGCATCAGCTCAGACGGCCCAGATCATCGCCCACGAGGGCCCCTAAATCAGGAGGCAGCCCCACATTTCTACATCGGCCACCCAGATGGCAGAGCAGGAGAGGAAGGAGCGAAGGGAGACAAAACAGGAGAGGTGCACCAGGCATGTGCGTGAGCTCGGAGATCCACCAGGGCAGGAACTTCATGGAGCTCGGGATGTGGAGCCAGAGGAGCACTGGGGATCCCCAGCCCCTACAGTTACCAGAGGAAGACTGAGGCCCAGAGAGGGGAATGGACTGGAACTCAGACCTTGACACTGCCAAAATTCTTCCCACACCTCCAAGCTTCATTGGAGGGAAAGTGAGAAGCTCGACCTTACCCCTGTGGGCTCCAATGAGAGTAGCTCCGGAATCCCGGGCAGGAAATTAGTGACAAGGTAACAAGGTGAACGTTTCACAGCTGCCCAGTTCAGGGCTTGTTATTCAGGCTTCTCCTCCCCCTACCAGAAGTGACGTGCTTCCTGTGCCCAGGTTCCCCCCTAAACTAGCCTCATTTAGCTCCACTCCTGCCCCACCTTTTTTTTTTTTTTTAATTGTGGTAAAATTTACACAAGAACATTTACCATTTTAATTTTTTTTTTTTTTAGACTGAGTCTCAGTCACCCAGGCTGGTGTGCAGTGGTGCGATCTCAGCTCACTCAACCTCCAAGGTTCACGTGGTTCTCATGCCTCAGCCCACCGAGTAACTGGGACTACAGGTGCCTGCCACCATGCCTGACTAATTTTTGTATTTTTAGTAGAGACGGGGTTTCACCATGTTGGCCAGGCTGGTCTCGAACTCCTGACCTCAAGTGATCCACCTGCCTTGGCCTCCCAAAGTGCTGGGATTACAGGTGAGAGCCACCGCGCTTGGCCAATCCTTTGTTGTTGTTTTTAAGACAGAGTCTTGCTTCTGTCACCCAGGCTGGAGTGCAGTGCCACTATCACAGTTCACTGCAGCCTCCAACTCTGAGGAGGGAGTTCCAGTGACCCTCCCTCTTAAGCCTCCCAAGTGACTGGGACCACAGGTGTGCAGCCACCAGGCTCCGCTAATTTCTGTAGTTCTTGCAGAGACAGAGTCTTGCTTATGTTACCCAGCCTGGTCTCAAACTCTTGAGTTCAAGCAATGCTTCCACCTCAGCCTCCCAAATGCTGGGAATGAGCCACCGTGCTCAGCCCATTTTAATTATTTTAAGTGTACAGTCTGGGGCACTAAGTACATTCAAACAGTTCTGCAACCATCACCACCATCCATCTCTGGAGCTTTTTCTTTTTCTTTTCTTTTTTTTGAGACCGAGTTTCACTTTGTTGCCCAGGCTGGAGTGCAGTGGTGTAACCTTGGCTCACTGTAACCTCTGCCTCCCGGATTCAAGTGATTCTCCTGCCTCAGCTTCCTGAATAGCTGGGATTACAGGCACGCACCACCTGGCTAATTTTTTATTTTTAGTAGAGACGGGGTTTCCCCATGTTGGCCAGGCTGGTCTCGAATTCCTGACCTCAAGCGATCTGCCCTCCTCGGCCTCCCAAAATGCTAGGATTACAGGCATGAACCACCGCACTTGGCCAGAACTGCCTTCCTTTTGAAGGCTGAGTAATATCCTCTTGTGCGTGTGTGCCACATTCTGTTCATCCATTCACATGTTGACGGACACCTGTGTTGCTCCCACCTCTGCCTATTGTGAATAGTGCTTCTGTCTACAGGGTTGTACAAACACGTGTTCAAGACCCCACCTTCAGTTCTCTGGGGTATGTACCCAGAAGTGGCAATGCTGGATCATAATGGTAAAATCTACCATTTTAATCTATTTTCTTTTATTTGTTTATTATTATTATTTTTGGGCTTGGTAGCTCACACTTGTAAATCCAGTACTTTGGGAGGCTGAGGTGGGAGGATTGCTTGAGCCTAGGACTTCAAGACCACCCTGGGAAACAAAGTGAGACCCCATCTCTACAATAAATAAATAAAAGGTAATTTTGTTTAATTTTTGAGGACTTGCCATCCTGTTTTCCTCACTCCTTCCTTTGATGTGCCATTTCTATATTCACTGGGGCCTTCTGTGAATGAGGCAGTTCCAGGACAAGCTGCCTTCTGGTCCCCGATGTGAGACAGGCTGAGATCACAGAGCTGAGCCTTCCCTGGCTGTGACGTGTCACTCCACAAAAGCCTCTTATTAGAGACTAAGAGCCATCACTTCCTCAAATCTTATCAGACCTACCACTTCGACTAGCAAATTTACAAAAATTACTCTAAAAGAGTGACTTTGTACAAGCAAGCAGAAAGTATGAACGCTGGCCATCTACGCAACTTTTAGCAATCCAGGTGCTAGATCCACCCAGAACTTGTGGATTACCGTGTACCCACTCTGAGAGCTGCACACACAGTCCTGCTGTTGAGTTGAGACCACTTTCCGTACTTCCTCAGGCATCATTCGGGCCAAATCCCACTCTGCAAACCTCCTCCCTCAACTTTGTGGCTTCTGAGCAGATCACTTTCCATTTCTATTTATTTATTTTTCTTCCTTGCTTGGTTTCTGGCACATTCCTCTTGGAACTGCCAAGATCATGCTAAGTAAATATTTTTGAATGTAAGCCAGCGGCTTGCTCTTATGAGACACATATTTTATAGCAAGGGTTCTCAAACTTGAATGTGTGTGAGGATCACTGGGGGGCTTGCTGCAACAGCCCACTGGGCCCCATCCCTAGAGTTTCTGAGTAGTAGGTCTGGAGGGAGGTCTGAGAATTTTCCCCATTTCTAACAAGTTCCCAGGTAATGCTGCTGCTGGTGGTACCAGCATCACCTGGGAACTTCATAGAAATGAGGACCACACTGTTTTAGCAGAATGAGAAAATGTTCTCAATTTACATAGCGTCCAGATAATCAAAACCACAAGTAGAAACCAGAGGCATCACTGGCCTATAGACTGACTAACAGATTGTGAGCTCAGTCTGGCAGTGTGGAATGATAAGGATCTGTGTCTGGATCTCTGCAGAGCCCCGCTGCTGGCTGTGTGACCTTAGGCAAAGTTGGGTAACCTCTCTGAGCTTCAGTTCGCTTATCTGCGAAATGAGGTAATAATAGCCAACGTTTGTGATATGCTTACTACGTATGTCACACACTGTTCTAAGCACTTTACAGGTATCATCACGTTTCATCCTCATAACAAGCCTCTGAGTAGATACTGCTGTTATTCCTCTTGCAGATGAAGAAACTGAGACATGGTAGATTCGCTGGCGAGCAGTAACTGGCACACAGCCAGCAAGAGGCTGAGCCGAGATTCAAATCCGGGCAGTTGGGACTACACGTGTGAGCTTTCTTTGTAAAACACTGGCCGATGGCGTGGTACACAGAAGCACTCAAAAAAGTTTGTGGTGGTTGTGAGTTAGTGCCTGGACGTGCACCTATCTGTGTCCTTGCAGTCTGTGCCCAAGGACACCCCAGCACGTGTGTTGACTACTGCACAGACCCACAGAATATCAGACCCCAAGATCATGCCAGGAGGGGGGCTGTCCATATTATATATTCATTCTTGGATCCTTGGATGGGACCAGGTTGTGAATGTGCATCACAGAAAACTTATCGGCGAGTGAGGAATTGAGTTGTTTGCAAAACCAAGCCCTTGTCTTCTTCCTAGACCTCAGCCCCATCTCATCAGCGCCCCCTGCGGAGAAGGAGGCCGTGGACATGCTGAACGCTGAGGCTCGGGAGGACCAGAGCCTGCACCGTGCACCACCTAGTGGCCAAAGTGAACAGGTACCCTAAACGGCAGGACGTCTTGTAATCTGCGGTAAATCATATTCCTTGTGATTCCACAATCACAAGTAGATTTGGAATGGGCTGGGATCCTGAGACACTATTTATAATGAGGGTGGTCTATGTAGATGCACTAATTTGAGGGAGGGAGAGGCTGGGAGGGTCTCTGCGGAGGAGAGATGTCTTCTCTCTGGAAATCCTGGACTTGAAAGTACCTGCCAGTTACCATTTTTCTTGCTCTAAGCTTTACTGCAAAGGAGAGAATAAAACTGAGATGCCTTACTAGGAACTCAGGTGGGAAAATAAATGGAAAGATGCCAGAGGCAGCTAGCAGAGGCAAAGTCCAAGAGAGATGAGGTGTGTGTGTTTTTTGTTTGAAGATGGAGTTTTGCTCTTGTCACCCAGGCTGGAGTGTATTGGCACAATCTTGGCTCACTGCAACCTCTGCCTCCTGGATTCAAGCGATTCTCCTGCCTCAGCCTCCCGAGTAACTGGAACTACAGGAGCCCACCACCACACCCAGTTGATTTTTGTATTTTTGGTAGAGATGGGGTTTCACCATATTGGCCAGGCTGGTCTCAAACTCCTGACCTCAGGTGATCCACCCGCCTCAACCTCCCAAAGTGCTGGGATTACAGGCATGAGCCACTGTGCCCAACGTAGATGAGGTGCTTTTTGTTTTTTGTTTTTTTAAATCAATTTGCTACTACCAGGAGTTTGTTTTTTAAAATGACTGTAGTTGTATATCTTTCTGCAAGTATTGCCATGTGGCATTTTGGGCAGCCTGGCGTCTGACCCCCTCCTTAGGAAGTGTGTTAGGGTTGTGACCACATTCTGCTCTGGAAGTGCACAGGGCCAGACACCCACTCTCCTAGCCTCCTTTTCCTGTCCCTTATCATCCATGCTTGACTGGGAATCGGAAGGACTACACAAAGCAGCAGAGACCAGGATAGCCTTTGCAGCTGTGTCCAGAGGTGATGGATGGCTGCAGCATCTGGACCCAGCAGGACCTTTAGTTCTGGGATGTGATCTGGCCTCCCTTTGACTTCACTGCTATGCAGACTCTCCTCTCTGCTGGCCTGAGCACTTGAGCGCCGAGGACTGCCAAACTTCTTCTGTTGGCGTCTAAAACAGCCGCAGCAGCTGATAAGGTCAAGGCCTCAGCCACCTCCTGGGGCCACTGTTACCTCTGATGAGGGAGTGGCTTCCCCCCATCAACGTCCCCGTCAGAATCCGGAGGTGAGTTAGCCCACTCATATGAATAGCCCTGGGTCTCCTCAGCCTGACTTCAGCCCCTGAGCTCTCTCTCATCCACATTCAGGTCAGCATTTCCCTTCGTTCCCAACACTCCCCATTTGTCCTCTGCAGCCTGTTCTCCTGGAGAGTTTACCGTTATTCCTCACCTCTTCACAGACCCTGCCTCCATGTCCTTACCCCAGTGCAGCCTGTCCTCCTCTGAGGATACCTCTCTCTCCTCATTCATTCCTCCTGAGCAGGGGCTTCCTGTTTCTTGCTCGGCAGGACCAGAGCAGGCCCTGGGTACAGGCTGGCTCCCTGTGGCTTCAGTGTTCCAGAAGGAAGCCCACCACTCTTGTGGGCTGCTCTCAGGTGGGTGGATCACCCGAAGTCAGGAGTTTGAGACCAGCCTGGCCAACATGACGAAACCCCGTCTCTACTAAAAATACAAAAACTAGCTGGGTGTGATGGTGTGCACCTACAGTCCCAGCTACTCAAGAGGCTGAGGCAAAAGAATCGCTTGAACCCAGGAGGTGAAGGTTGCAGTAAGCCGAGATCGCGCCACTGCACTCCAGCCTGGGTGACAGAGCGAGACTGTCTAAAATAATAATAATAATAAAAGAAAACCTGCAACTTGGAAAAGAGAGATCAAGATAAACAAAAATGTTCCCCAAGGATACAGAGATAATATGGGGAAATGGAAGAATACTTAAAACAAGACAAGTCTACCTAGGATTCTCCAATACTAATTTCCCTATAAGAAAGAGACAGGGATCAAGAACCCTCGAAAATTAAACCTGATTGCAGAGACCAAGAAAAATGTCTTAGAAAGTTTGGAAAACAAAATCAGGAAAATTTCCCAAAAGGAACAAACATCGGAGAATGGAGCATAAGAAACAAAAGGTAAGTGACCTGGAGGATCAATTCCAGACTTCCAATACTCTCCTGTTAAGGGTTCTAGAAAATAAACATACAGGGGATGCAATTATCAAAAATTATACGAGCACATTTTTCATAGCAAAGGACCCAAGACTATGGATTAAAAGGGCTCACCTAGTGCCCAGTACAAAGACTCATGCCTAGACAAGTCACTGCAAACAAGCACAATGAAATAGTCCCCAAGGCTCCCGTGGAACACACTGATTTACTGACTCGCCTGGGGGTGGGGATGGGTGCTAGTGGTCCCCGCCTGAGGACTTGGCCACATTCCCTCAGGGAGCCAGTCACTAAGGAAACCAAATGAGCTCTCAGATGAACTCCAGTGCTTTAACTCCGCCCTGCTGTGGAGTTAGCTCTTTTTTTTGTTTTGTTTTGTTTTAAATGTTACTTTCAGTTCCGAGATACATGTGCAGAATGGGCAGGTTACATAGGTATACATGTGCCATGGTAGTTTGCTACACCTATCAACCTGTCATCGAGGTTTTAAGCCCCGCATGCATTAGGTATTTGTCCTAATGCTCTCCCTCCCCTTGCCCCCTACTCCCCAGTGTGTGATGTTCCCCTCCCTGTGTCCACGTGTTCTCATTGTTTGACTCCCGCTTATGAGTGAGAACATGCAGTGTTTGGTTTTCTTCTCCTGTGTTAGTTTGCTGAGGATGATGGCTTCTAGCTTCATCCATGTCCCTGCAAAGGACAGGATCTCATTCTTTTTTATGGCTGCATAGTATTCCATGGTATGTATATGCCACATTTTCTTTATCCAGTCTAGAAGATCAGCTCTTTCTTAGTCCCAGCAACTGGCTTGTGGAAACCAGGGTTTTAAAAAAGCATATATCATATCATTCAAATTTGGATTCAGAAAATGATGTACATTCATTTCCATGGGTGAAAGACATAGCAAAACATGAACCATGACTACCTTGTGAACTTCTTTTCTGGAATATGCACTGTGGCCTCCATCAGTGGTTCTCCAGCTTGGGCTGTCAAAGCAAGACTCCATCTAAAAAAATAATAATAATATTAAAAGAAAACCTGCAACTTGGAAAAGAGAGATCAAGATAAACAAAAATGACCCCTGAGGATACAGAGATAATACAGGGAATGGAAGAACACTTGAAACAAGACAAGTCTTGTCAGGATCTCCTGGAGGCAAAGGAAGGCAGAGGCCTGGGTATGTTTAGCAACTTCCAAAAGTGAGTCTGACATGCCCAAAGTTTGAAAACCACTGGTTTGGCTAAAAACACTAAAAAATAGACACAAACAAAAAGCCCTGGGCTTTGCTATTTTGGTTACAGTGACTCTCATAAGAGGCTTCCTTTTCAACCAGCATTTTCCCCACTCTGCCACATCGAGAGGCCAGCATGGTTCACCCATGGCAGGGGAGGAGCAGGTGTGCTAAGCAGTAGCTGTGGTTTTAAAATGTTTTTCTTTTCACCATCATCCTTCTTTATCCCTCAGTTTCTTTCCTCCGCAGCCCCGGAGGTAGGAGGTGGGCTATTCTCGCATTGCTGTAAAGGAATATCTCAGACTGAGTAATTTATAAAGAAAGAGTTTTCATTGGCTTATGGTTCTACAGGCTGTACAGGAAGCGTATCAGCATCTGCTTCTGGGGAGGCCTCAGGAAGCTCCCGATCATTGGCAGAAGGCAAAACGGGGAGCAGATGCATCAAACAGTGAAAGCAGGAGGAAGAGGAGTGGGAGGTGCCACATACTTTTTTTTTTTTGAGGCAGAGTCTTGCTCTGTCACCCAAACTGGAGTGCAGTGGCATGATCTTGGCTCACTGTAAGTCTGCCACCTTTTTGAAAATGCAAAAAGGAGATTCCACTCACTGGCATCCACTACCCTGCAACAAACTTAGGGGCAGAAAAGGGGGAGTGTCTGAGGGCCAAGAGGTAGATCATTTACACCAAGCCCTGTGAAGCATGGAGCTGGGGATCTTCCCCTCAATTCTGTGAGGCTTGAAAGTTGATGTGGTTTGGATTGGCGTCCTGCCCAAACCTCATGGTGAAGTGGAATCCCAGTGTTGGAGGTGGGGCCTGGTGGGAGGTGACTGGGTCATGGGGGTGGGTTTCTCGTGAATGATTTAGTACCACCCCCCCCTCCAGCCCCCATACAGTCCTCAAGATAGTGGGTGAGTTCTTACAAGAGCAGCACTTTGGGAGGCCGAGGCAGGCAGATCGCCTGAGGTCAGGAGTTCGAGACCAGCCTGGCCAATATGGTGAAACCCCGTCTCTACTGAAAATACAAAAATTAGCTGGGCCTGGTGGCAGGTGCCTGTAATCTTGGCTACTGGGGAGGCTGAAGCTGGAGAATCGCATGAGCCCGGGAGGCAGAGGTTGTAGTGAGCCAAGATTGCGCCGCTGTACTCCAGCCTGGGCGACAGAAAAATACTCTGTCTCAAAAAAAAAAAAAAAAAGTAAGGATAGCTGGTGGGCACTCTTCTCTGCCTCCTGGGAACATCTGAGATCCCCCTTTTTAGCTCACCAATGGGACAAACAGTTCCATGTTGCCCGTTCCCAAGAATCTCTCTGTAGTGACAGGCATTTCCCTTCACACTGTCTACTAATGTGTTAGTCAAATGGCTCAGCCATGCCGTGGAGTCAACCCAGGCATCTCAGGCTTAACACAGAGATTTTTAACTCATGGGAAGTCCCTTCTGAGTCGAGTGACTTCCCAGGTCAGCTGCCTTCTGTGTGGTGTCCCCGTGATTCAGGCTGCTTTCTTTCTGTACCATCTCAGTAAATGGCCTCCACAGTCGCCGATCACTGTATCCAAGGGAGAAGGTGCTGAAGGAGCCTGTTCTGCTTCTCCAGGCTTTGGCTCAGAAACAACACATGTCGCTTCCACTCTCATTGGCCAGAGTTAGTCACAGGGCCCCAACCAAACTGCAATGGAGGCTGGGAGTGCTGTCTTCCTGAGTACCCAGAAAGAGGAAAATGCAAAAAGAGCTGGTGAAATATAGCACTATCTTTGCTGTAACAAACATCTTTCTTTGTTGATTTTTTAAAATCAAAGGCAATACTTGCAGATAAAAGTGTTACATATCCTCTTGGAGAATATTTTGTTGGCATGTTAAAGGCCTCTGAAAAGTCTTGCAGTAAAAACTTTTATTTAATCTGGCATTTCCCAGATTGGTGATTAAGCCCTTTTAAACAATTTAATAGCTCTTGGAACTAATATTTTGAGGCATAAACTTTGGGAAATTGCCTAAATGAGTCAACTGGTGAGTCCAAATCTTTGGGGGAAATAATGATGATCAAAGAGATGAGTAATTTGTTCTACAAAAGTAGAGGATGGCTGGGCACAGCAGCTCATGTCTGTAATCCCAACACTTTGGAAGTCTGAGGTGGGCAGATCACCTGAGGTCAAGCATTCGAAACCAGCCTGGCCAACATGGTGAAACCCTATCTCTACTAAAAATACACAGATTAGCTACGCATGGTGGCGGGTACCTGTAATCCCAGCTACTAGGGAGGCTGAGGCAGGAGAATCTCTTGAACCCGGGAGGTGGAAGTTGCAGTGAGCAGAGATCATGCCACCACACACCAGCCTAGGCAACAGAGCAAGACTCCACCTCAAAAAAAAAAAAAAGTAGGGGATGAATGAGACCTGGGGCTGAGAGAGGGAGAGGATAACACTGGGGGAAATTTTCCTGAGATGGGAAAGGCCTGGGAAGCAATGACAGGCCCAGAGCAGAAGGTGATTCAGCCCAGGCCACAATCGGGAGGGCCCTGGGGCAGATGCAGCTATAAACCAGGAGAGTTGGAGCAGCCAATGTCAAAAGTTGGGAGGCTCTTTCAGTGCCAGCTCATAGGCCTGCGGAGCTAGAGGAATCTTAGGACTCAAATTGCCTTCTTCATTTTATAGACAAAAAGGGTAGGGGCTTAAAAAATGTATTTTTTTTTTCTTCAAGTAATTCATATTCATGAAAGACAATCTGGACTAAGCACAAAGATTAAAAAAAGAAAAAACTCACCATATTCCGGCCAGGTGCCATGGTTCATGCCTCTAATTCCAGCACTTTGGGAGGCCAACACAGGTAGATCGCTTGGGCCAGAAGTTTGAGACCAGCCTGGTCAACAGAATGAGACCCCATCTCTAAAAAAGAATTTAAAACTTAGCTGGGCGTGGTGGCACACACCTATAGTCCCAGCTACTCAGGAGGCTGAGGTGGGAGGATCACCTGAACCCGGGAAATTGAGGATGTAGTAATCTGTGATCCCGCCACTGCACTCCACCCTAGGAGGGCAACTGAGCAAGATCTTGTCTCAAAAAATATATAAACAAAAACATATTCCACCTTGTAAAGATAAGTGATTTATTCTGGAGTAGACAACTGCCACCAGGTGGCACCAAACCTAGCTGGCCTGGGCTGATGGGGCACCCCAAGCTGTGCAGGCTCTCCAAGGCCACTCATTAACCTAAAAATAAGGCAGCTCCGCACATCATACGGTGGTATTTCTGGACCCCACTTACTGGTTATGAAAAGATTTTACCATTTATTTGATCGGTTTTGCTAATTGCGCTGTACAAGTCTTCCATATCTTAAATTTTTGGGGGTCTATTTGATTAGTGAGAAAGATGGTTAAAATACCCATCACTGACAATTTTTCCTTGTAGTTCAGTTTTTGGCTTATATACCTTGAAGCTATGTTGTTAGGTATATAAGGGTTCACTCCTGATAGTTCTAGTCAATTATTCTTTTGATCAAAATGAAATATCTTTTTCTATACAATTTGATCCTTTTCTCTTTAAATTATATAGAATCTGTCTACAGCCATAGCACTCTGAATGTGCCTGATCTTGTCTGAATTCTGCAGAATCTAACTGGTATTGCTAAACCAGCATTTTGTTAATACTTGTTTGATATATCTTTTTCTATGTCTTTATTTAAAAAAAAATTTTTTTTGAGACAAGGTCTCACTCTGTTGCCCAGGCTGGAATGCAGTGGCACGGTCCTGGCTCACAGCAGCCTGGGCCTCCCCGGGCTCATGTGATCCTCTCACCTCAACCTCACAAGCAGCTGGGACTACAGGTGCACACCACCACATCCCTAATTTTTGCATTTTTTTCTAGAGATGACGTCTCCCTATGTTGCCCAGGCTGGTCTTGAACTCCTGGGCTCAAGCAATCCACCCACCTTGGCGTCCCAAAGTGCCGGGATTACAAATGTGAACCACTGTGTCTGGCCTGTGCTGTCTTAATTATAATATTATAGCATTTGGAAGGATAATACCCTAATAGTATTATTATTCAGAGCTCTCCTAGTCATTGGTCATGGTTCTTTATGCAGTTCCACAGGAAACCTATTTAGATTTTTACTGAAGTCACATATGATGTCTTTACAGTGTTGAGCTTTTCTCTCCGTTTTTTATTTTTTTAAAGCAGGATCTCACTCTGTCACCCATGCTGGAGTGCAGTGCCCTGATCACAGCTCACTGCAGCCTTCATCTCTTGGCTTATACAATTCTCCCACCTTGGCCGCCAGAGTAGCTGGGACTACAGGCACACACCACCACACCCAGCTAATTTTTGTATTTTTTTTTAGACGGAGTTTCACTCTTGTTGCCCAGGTTGGAATGCAGTGGCATGATCTTCGCTCACTGCAACCTCCGCCTTTGGGTTTCAAGCGATGTTCCTGCCTCAGCCTCCCGAGTAGCTGGAATTACAGGCACGCACCACCACGCCCGGCCAATTTTTGTATTTTTAGTAGAGACGGGGTTTCATCATGTTGGCCAGGCTGGTCTCCAACTCCTGACCTTGTGATCCACCCACCTTGGCCTTCCAAAGTGCTGGGATTACAGGCGTGAGCCACTGTGCCTGGCCTAATTTTTGTATTTTGTTTTAGAGATGGGAGTCTTGCCATGTTGCCCAGACTGATCTTGAACTCCTGGGCTCAAGCAATCTGCCTGCCTCAGCTTCCCAAAGTGCTAGGATTACAGGCATGAGCCACTGGACAGCCTATTGACCTATCATCCAAAGACTGAAAACAATCTAAAGCTCTATCACTAAGGGATGGGTGAGTAAATTATATATTCATACAAAAGGATACTAGACAATGTGAAAAAATATTAGCACCTATGTGCTGATATGGAAAGATCTTCAAGATGTATTGCTAAGGTACGCAATAAAAAGATATATACAGCCAGGCACGGTGGCTCACGCCTATAATCCCAGCATTTTGGGAGGCCGAGGTGTGCGGATCACGAGGTCAGGAGGTCGAGACCATCCTGGCTAACATGGTGAAAACTGTCTCTACTAAAAATACAAAAAATTAGCCGGGCGTGGTGGTGGGCACCTGTAATCCCAGCTACTCAGGAGGCTGAGGCAGGAGAATTGCTTGAACCCAGGAGGTGGAGGTTGCAGTGAGTCGAGATCGTGCCACTGCACTCCAGCCTGGGTGACAGAGTGGACTCAGTCTCAAAAAAAAAAAAAAAGATATATACAAGAATGTTCATAATCATCTTATTCATAATAGCTAAAACTGATCATTCAACAGGTAAAGTATGGTGTATTCATACAATGAAATGCTACACAACAAAGAACAAATAACTAACATACCCAACGACATGGATGATCTCAAACAATATTGAGTCAAATGAGTCAGACACAAAGAGAACACAGTGCATGGTTCCATTTCTATGAAGAGTAAGAAGAGGTAGATCAAATCTATGGTGATGGTAGCCAGAGGGGTGTTACCCCCTAGGGAATGGGGAGGTGTGTCTGGACTGAAAGGGGCAAAAGAAGACCTCCCTAGGAGGTGGAAATGCTCCATGTCTAGATCTGGAAGGTGGTTATACTGGCTCTTACAATGTATGTAAAAAATCACCTAATTGCATTTTAGGCAATTTAAGATCTATGCATTTTACTGTATGCAAATTATATCTTAATTTTTCTTTCTTTTTTTTTTGGAGACAGGGTCTGGCTTTGTTGCCCAGGCTCAAGTGATCCTCCCACCTCAGCCTCCCAAGTAGCTGGGACTACAGGCACGTACCACCATGCTCAGCTAATTTTTGCATTTTTAGTAGAGACAGGGTTTCACCATATTGGCCAGGATGCTCTCAATCTCTCACCCTCATGATCCACCCACCTCGGCCTCCCAAAGTGCTGGGATTACAGGGGTGAGCCACCAAGCCCAGCTCCCAGTCTTTCATTTTTTCTAAGAGACAGGGTTTCACTATGTTGCCCAGGCTGGCCTTGAACTTCTGGGCTCAAGTGACCCTCTTGCCTCATCCTCTAGAGTACCTGGGACTACAGGTGTGTGCCACCATACCCAGCTTTATACCTTAACTTTTAAAAAGGCATATTGCTAAAAAGAGAGAGAGAAAAAAAAAACAAGATTCAGACTAGCGTGCGTAGTAAGTGCATTAAAAAATGGGAGAAAGAATATAAAGTCAAATATCTTACCAATAAGTGCAGAGTAGTAAAAAAAAAAAAAAAAAAAAAAGAAGAAAGAAAGAATATAAAGTCATGTTTACTTAAACGACTGTTAAGGTTACCCTCGAGTCTAAAGGAGACAATCTACTTTGGTGGTGGATTTACCAGAAGGGTCCAGGGCGGGGAGAGTGAGGCTTTTCACCTTTTTATCGTTTTGGACTTTTGAATCCTAAGCATAAATAACTCACTCAAACAATTTTAGAAATTTAAATTAAGAAAGAATCCAGCCTGAGAACTGCCGCACTTGAATAGGTGAGTTCATGCCATTTACTTCTGTCATTTGAACTTTTCCTCCATCCTGTATTTGTACTTCTCTTGTTTACCAGGTTTTTCCCTCTTTCACATGGTTAGTGGGTTGAATTTTGTTGTTCCATTCCCCACCTGGGCCCAGTAATTTGAAAGGTTCTGCCTGTCCTGCGGCCACCCCCACGTAACCCGCCTACTTAAGCTCACTGTTTCCCCATGTCTGGAGTTGGCCATTATCTGTAACCTCCCACCAAGAAGGTCAAGAGCCTTTGCAGACATCTGCCTTCGACTCTTTCCCTCGGCATCCCTCTCCCTATATATTTTCGAATTTTAGACTCAAATTTGGCAGGGGGAGAGTTTTAAAGAGAAATTAATGGAAATAATTTTAAATAATTTTACTAGGCGTGGTGGCTCCCACCTCTAATCTCAGAGCTTTAGGAGACCAAGGTGGGAGGATCACTTGAGCCCAGGAGTTTGAGACCCTATTTCTACCAAAAAAAAAAAATAATAATTAGCCAGGTGTGGTAGCATACGTCTGTAATCCCAGCTACTTGGGAGGCTGAGGCAGGAGGATCATTTGAGCCCAGGAGTTCGAGGCTGCAGTGAGCTATAATTGGGTCACTGTACTCTAGCCTGGGTGACACAGCAAGATTGTCTCTAAAATAAACAAACTTCTATACTTACCATCGTGGGTCTTAGTACCCCACTACCTTCTCCTGAATTCCTTGTTATTATATATCTACCAGTAATTCCTTTGTTGTAGGTTTGTGGGTGGTAATCTTTTTAAATTCTTTTATACTGTATTTGAAAATGTCGGCCAAGCATGGTGGCTTACGCCTCTAATTCCAGCACTTTTGGAGGCCAAGGTGGGAGGATCGCTTGTGCTCAGGAGTTTGAGACCAGCCTGGGCAACATAAGTGAGACGCCTGTCTCTACAAACAAATTTTTAAAACTTAGCTGGGCATGGTGGCACTCACCTGCAGTCCCAGCTACTCGGGAGGCTGAAACAGGAGGATTGCTTAAGCCCAGGGTCTTGGAAAGAGTCCATGTCCTGGCCTTTTCCAGCTCCATGGCCTCTTCCTCTTCCTTTCTGCAACCAATCAGATGTTTTGCACAGGAGTGTGACCTTTGTAACTTCCCTTAAGCCTCTGGTTGGCTGCTGTTTGCAACCAACTGATTGCAGACTACCACTTCATTTACATGAGGTGAGCATGAAGTAGCCAGAGGGAAACTTCCAGCGGGTATTTGGACCCAAGATTCTGTATCTGGGCCTTGAGCTGCTGCTCAGTCTGCCCCCACACTGTGGAGTGTACTTTTGTTTTCAGTAAATCCCTTTTATTCTTTTGTTGCTTCATTCTTTCTTTGCTTTTCTGGGCATTTTGTCCAGTTATTTGTTCAAAACGCCAAGAACCTGGGCAGCTTGCAGTCACAACCCTCTATGGGTGACACGATGACACCTCGCCGCTCCTCATTTTTTTGCCCTTGGAGTTGGCTGTGTCCAAGACTCCATGCCTCAGAGGTGTGTGGCCAGCAGTCGCTCCTGGGGCCTGGTAGCGAGTGGAGCCTGCAGAGGGCAGGAGCTAGCCTGGATGCAGCCCCTGCTAAGCTGTCCTGGGGCGGGTGGGCCCTTGAGGTCCTCCCTTGTAAGCTGCCCCTGGCCTGGTGCTGCAAAAGCAAGTGGAGCCTCATCTGACGTCTCCATAGAGAGGGCGCAGGGGAAGGAGCAGGCGTGTTGGGAGGATTGCAAAGTCCAAGCAGACGTCAGTTGAGCTCATTCCACATGCCGCTGACCCACTCTCTGGGGCACTCCCAGCCCTCTGTTGGCCTCAGTAGCATTTCTCGCCTCCTGAGTTTCCTGGTCCAGTATCCCACCTACTATACACGTGTCCTGAACTCTGCTTTGGAGCCCAGTTCTCACCATGTGGCATGTCTGTCCCAGCTGGCCATCTTCCTGGAATTCAGCCCAAATCAATACTTTTGGGAACTTCCCGCAAGGTTTCAAAGAAGCTTTTCTGACACACAGCCACCATGGAGGGTGTTCCAGTCCCGGACCCTGCTGTGGACATGAGGACACCCATCCCCCACCGGCTGAGCCAGCTGCAAAGGCCTCACAGTCCAGCCCCAGCCACCCAGGAGGGCAGTGAGCACAGCCTGAGAATGGTATTTGGATCTTTAAGAAAATGAGACTGACTCCAAAATCTAAAACTACTTTTATTGTGGTTGGTTCGACATGAGATGCCACCATCACTCAGCAGAATTATAAAACTGTACAGGAGGTACAAAAATAGGCCATTTAACTTAGATAATGACCCTCATGTCTTCAAGCTTTAAAAATACACATAAAAGTTGTACAATCTGGCAGTTTATAAAATATAAAGCTAAAAAGAGGATTTCAGGTTCCACAAGAGGACTGTATCATACAATTAACACATACTAATTAAACAATTAACCATCCACAGAAGACACAACAGCACAGAATTCTTAATAATCAACTAAAAATAAACATTTTACCCTGACCAAATTAATCACCCTTTAGTAATAAGACTACCGTAAAGCATCCATCCCATGGAAGGCTACCTTATCACTTTTCCTTTTCCAGTTTTAAAATGGTCAGGGGTGTTGTCCAAAACAAATCTGATGTGTTTTAAGCAAGTACAATTGTAACTGGATACATTTCAGAGTAAAAATTAAATAAATATAAATAGGTTAAATAAATAGGTCATTGCAAAAAGAACACTACATAAGGTTTGCATCTGAGAATGCAGCGTAGGTAACTGGTAATGCTTTCTAGGTAAGTGGGGACCCCCCCATCACAGCTTCAAGGACACTGAAAAGGAATACTGTATCCACCAAATACACACAAAGTACACAGGGGAGGTGGGGGGCTTTGGCTAAAGTGCCGGTTAAGGCTGTTCCAGTGGGAGCCTCATTGCAGACATGTTCTTTGTGGTTTTCCAATGTCTACAGAAAAGACTTAAGTGCCAGTACAAAAAAATCAGAACCAGGGAAATCACTGTTTCATAAAGTAAACAAAGTAGAGGAGGGGAGCAGACACTCGGGTTTAAAGGATGATGTCCAACCCGGGAAAGGTGGAATTTCGGCTTGCCAGGAGAGGACGACTGATGACTTCCTGCCAGGAGAAGCCAAGGCCAGAACACAGTCAACTAAAATGACTCCAGGATGGTGAAGGAAGGGGCGAGGAAAAGACACGCTGGGAAATACAAGAAAGGTAATTTCAGACACGAAAAGCAGAGAGAGAAAGTGAAGTGGGGAACTTAAAAGAGGCTCCTTCCAAGGCACTGGGCTTTCTCTTCCAGCACAGAAGGCTGTGAAAGCGGAACTGTCCCCCTTCCCAGAGGATCGCAAGGCCGAGGATCCAATGGGCACACCACGAGGATCCAAGGAGAGGATAGAGGATGGAACTGCTCTGGGAAAGCCAAACCTGGCCAAAGTCCAACTTCCTGAAAAGAAAGCGGCCAGAGGAGAAAGCTGTACAATCCAAAGCCCCTCATCTGCATGAGTGGTTTGATCAGCAACCAATTAATCTCTCTCACTGCAGCGACAAAGAATTGCCAAAGATAACTGAATCACATGCACATAAAACCTTACAAAGGCTCAGGGTCAACTCTGATAGGGCCCTTTATTCTAGAGTTGGTGGGAAGAAACTGCCGGATCTACTCACCTGTGGATCTTCCAGAACATCTATCTGTAACTGATCAGAGTGATGTCTCCTTGGAAAGACCTCTGACCACCACTGGACTGAGAACACGGCGGAAGGGGAGAACACCTATGCACCCAGGATTTCAGCCGCTAGATTGCTTTATGGCTAATCAACGAATACCAATGCTCCCAAAGTGAAAATGCTTTGGTGCTTAATGACTTGTGGAGCGCTTCAAAACTGAAATTAAAAAGACTCAAGAAGCAACAAGAGAAATTCTGGCACACGTGCCCAGGAGAGGTTCAAGACAAGATTTAAATATATCAGTGTCCTTTGGATTCCTAACAGATGTCACCAAGTTCCATCTTAAAGATGAAGATCGCGTACAGTACTTCTGAAAAGTTCAACAGCCTTCCAGGATTGGAGAAGTCCCATAATCTGAACTACAGATCAAACGGCTCTGCTGCAACATGACACGCAATGCTACGGACCTGTTCTGGCCTGAAGAAAAGAACTTTCCATTTGCTGAGCACAGTGGGAAACCAGAATTCTCAAGACTAGAACTGGATACACCAGATGATGCCCAAGGTGTTTTCTTGACAAGTACCCAGAAGAGATATCTTCAAACAACCTCCACCCCCCAGAAGACTGATGGGAACCTGGGCTCCTAAAGGTGATGAAGAGGAGGGACTGGAGGTGACCAGACCAGATTCCACTGCTTCTGGGACAGAAGAGATGCAAACTGCAAACACGCTCCCTTTCCTACAGACGTAGGTTTCTTAGTGGCAGCAACACTTTTTTATTGTTGTCTCTCACCACAAGTTTTAGGAAAGCAGAAGTTTTGCCTGTCTTGTTCATCGCTGTATCCCCAGTATGCTATATCGTGCCTAGCTCAATACAGTAAGTCTTCAAAAATACACTGAATAAATGATTTCGAGAAATCTGTGTGGTTAGAAACTCATGATAAACAGAAAAGGCATTTGAAACAGTCGTCTCTATGCAAGTGGGGCTAAAACAGGGAGATGACACAAAATGGGGCCACTAGAAATCACCTGGGTACTCCCAAAGAGAAAACTCTGGGCTGACAGTGAGGTGAGCTGCAGTCCCTGTGGCAGTCCTGTTCAGTCACTTGTGGCACCTTCTGATCCTGTCTCAGGTTGCTGCCAAAGCCCACAGGTAAAACGCCTTGCAGCCATGTGGGGAGCTCTGTCTCAGGCCACCTGGCATGCGGCATTGGAGCGGCAAGAATCGCAGTCTGGTCACGTTTCTGAAAAATGCATAGCCTTGCTTAGAAGATGCCAAGGACACCAACCAAAGGCCAAGGTTCCAAGGCCTAAGTGGGATAATCGATGAGATTTAAGGATGTAGGATCATGTAATAGTAAGGAAAAAGGTCACTTTAGCTATGATGAAAGGAAGGGAGCTGAATTCTACAAAAGCAGAATAAGAGCTTTTGCTGAGTAACCATGATACAAACACACAATCAGAAAACATCTTACAACATGAAGAAACAGTGATTTCTCTGTGAGTGAGTAAAATTCAACAATCCCATTCTTAATACTAAATGGAGTCTCTGAGTTCACCAGGCCTGAGCTGCAATGATCCACCCACTGGCTGGAGAAAGTAAACAGACAGTAACTTACATGGTGTACTGATTGCATTTTAACCTCTAAGGCTCTTAAGAGAGAAAAAACGAAGTTTTAACTGAAATGAAAGCTAAAAATTATGTGAATTTTAGAAAAAAAAATAACATGGTACAAACATAATTTAGAGACTATTACTTTGATATTGTTTAATACATTTACATAGTGTTGCTATAACGTTTTACTCTTCAGCATTAGAGAATGTTCTATATATGAACACTCTTTCTTGAGGGCATGGTGATTTTTGGTACCACAAAAAACAGAAGATGTATTCTCTCTTGCATTTATTCTTCATGAGTAAGCTTCACGTTTAGCTTACTTATGCTGATGCAGCATTCTACAGTATAATCAAAATAGAGTTATTAAAATTTGCCAAGAAAAACAAAGAAGCAGGCCCATGAAGCGCACAGTGACCCTGGCCTTGGCCACCCACCCTGGGCCTGACTCACCACGAGCCTCTTGTTCCGTAAGCCCTGGGGACGGAGGAGGTTGACTGCCTAATTACTGGCCCAGGGCTTTCTCCTGGTGACCAGGAGGGTCCCATTCGGCAGCCGCCCTCTGGTCCTGAAGACTAGCCCCTGTCTGCTCTCCTTGAAGACCAGGGAACTCTTTACCTCTTGTCCCAAGCACTCCCGAACAACACCCCCAGATGGCCCCCAGGACACATCCACCAAAGGCCACTGTTCTAGCCACTGGCACTGGGCCACGACTGCCTCCAGAACAGAGCAGCCTCTTCATTTCTGAGACCTGCAGACATGACCCCACCTGCCGGCATGCATAGCTGACCAGTCCCTAATGCCTCTTGACCAGCTCCTGCTGCCTCTGCAGAAACACTAGTTAACAGTGACCTGGGCTACTATGAGGCATCTCCTACCCCAGGACAACACCCTCTGAACTCTGTCCTCCCCATCTGCAGCATCCCTCACCTCACAAGTCCGGTCTCCAGTGAAGGCTGCACTTGGTACGTCTCAGCCTAGCTGTCCCAGCATGCAAGAAAAATGTTGGACTCCCTCCTCTTCCTTCCTGAAAGGCCCATAGACTGACATTAAGCAGGAATTTTTAAAAAATGAAAGTCTGAAGCAAGTTTATCCAGTAGAAGGTTGGCAGGTGCTACTTGCGCTGTCTCTGAGATCCTCCATTGCAGACATCCCTGACTGTAAGGCTTTGGGGGCAGCGTTTTCCCAGCTCCCTGTAGGCCATGAGGGGCCACTTCTCCCACTTCCTGGGGTCAGCACTGTCCTCTGTGGGCTGCAGAGAAGGCAGCTCAAGGCACTTGGTTTGGGAAGCCTGGTCCCCCTGCAAAGCCGGGAGGCATCAAGCTCTGGACTGTGGTGACCAGACGCTTAGTCACAGCTGGGGCCACCAGAACAGAGGGGCCGCCCTGGCTCAGAGGGCATCTGGAGTCACTGCGGGCTTGGGCTCCGGGGGCTCATGGAAATAGTAGGGCTGGAAGAGTCTCTCGTGGTTGCACAGCTCCATGGCCCGGTAGGTGTGTGCGAGGAGGTGGGGGAAGCGAGACGTGAAGTAGCACACGAAGTCATCGGGGAGGGAGCCCAGCGTCTCCCGCACCTCCGGAGGCAGCTCCCTGTAGTGGTGCTTCTGTAAAGGGAGGTTTAGGGTTAGAAAGCTCGGGAAATGTTGGCAGGACACACTTTCATCATGCAAGGAAGAGACAGAATGCTAGCGGTGGTTAGTTTTTGGTAAAGAAAAGGAGAAAAGGCTTATGTATCCAACAATCCAGCCCTGTCATCTCTCCTACTTCCCTCACTCAGGAGGAGGCCTCGAAGTGAGCAAGGCCTGGTCAGTTCAGAGGGGGCTCAGGCCTTCTGCGATGGTCAGGACCTGGAGACACTCCTGGCCACCTCAGGGGGAGTAGTGCCTGAGATTGGAGTGTCTGTCCCAGCAGGGTCCCCGCATTTGAGGCATTTTTATACATGTTTATACACAGTGGCTGCATCAGGCAGGGAGAGGGACCCACAAAAGTCAGCAACCAGAGACCACGAGGGACACGGGCTGCAGAGCACTGCTTCCCAGAGCTTCACCGGCACCCACATCCCTGAAGAGAAAACCAGTGCAAGGGAAGCAACAGCCTGAGGTTTGTCAAGTCCAGCTGAAGCCACCTAGCCCTTGAGAGATCAGAGCCAGTACAAAGGATTTATAAAGAATGGATGAAAGGAGGCAGGTGTCCATGTCACGGCCACTGGGTCTCCTCCCCAGTGTTCACAAACCGCTTACCTTATTCCTCATGGCTCGGAGGAGATCTCTGACAGAACCACCTTTATAGGTCCTGAATTTACGCAGATCTAGAAAAACATTGAGGGATGCAACGGGTAATCAAATTTTAAACTAATACATTTTAAAAGAAAACAATTCCTGGGGTCCTGGGGATTAGGCAGATGGACTGAAAGGTGAGGTAACCCCACACCCAGTCACAGGAGCAGATCCTCCCATCCAACACAAGGGTGTGTCCCCCGAACCCCACCTGGTGATTGCACCCAGATCAGACATGACTACCTAGAGCACGACACCATCACTCACCTGTCACTCTAGGGAACAAAAATGAAATACACATCAGTGAAACCAAACCACAGAGGACACACCCAAGGAAGTCCCAAACCCTACAGGTGGGATCTGGAGCCTGAACAGCCTGGAGCGATAATTTCCATGTTTACTTCTTGGAAATGGTGGCGGCTTTCACAACGTGCCCTCTCACAGGCTGCAGTGTGATTACCTGTCTGGAGGGGGACGGTGATGTTCTCCCGCCAATCCATCTTCACCACGGCTCTCCCACCTCTCTCTAACTGCTTCACGATCGGGCCGTCCAGGGATTCCTTTTCTATTCTGTCGCTCACGTCCTGTGAGAGAAACAAGGGCAGCAGATGATGGTCAGGGATGGAGATGCTGAGAGCGGCTCGACTGGCACTCTAAGGAACAGATGGTCACTGGCACAGGAGGCATCAAGGGATGACAGCCCCTCAGCCCAGACTGGAGCCTGCCCCAGAGTGGGGCAGCAGGCACTATGCCCCTGCCTCCCTCATCTATGACATTCCCTGTGAGCAGTCCTGTCTGTTCCTCACTGAGGACAGGCCCACAGAGACCTTCTCCATGACAGAGTTGTCACAGACACACACCTGCACATAGACCATGAACGCATCCCCCGAATCGCACATGTGCACACACATGCCACATGTACACAGTCGCAAGTGCAATCCATATCAAATGAACCAAAATGAGAAAGAAAAGGAAAGCTCAGATGTGATGTGCATCCTGTGCTCTGTCTACTCACTGAAACAGGGTATGCTCAAGCCCATCATTGGTGGCGGGGCGCCACTCCTCCCTCCAACAGTACAAAAGTCCAGGCCTTCTTCTCAAAGAGGAAATTTGGTGGCAAGAATACGGGCTGCAGAGGCTCCTGTCGGGATTCAAACCTTGCTCTGCATTTGACTTTGGTAATAAGGAGAGGGTCAGGAAGCACCCCAAGTACTGGCTCCTTGAAGTCCCACCAGTAAGACAGGCCAACAGCTGAGGACACAGGGAGTGAAGCCCTGCCTATGTCAATGTTAAGTAGCCTTAGGAGACCCTTTGCTCTGGCAGGCTTTTCTGTGATGAACGTGAAGCCAGACTGGCTGAATTCCTAACTTACAATTGTTAGAGAAAAGCTGTGGCGAGGTTAGGTTGTCAGCTTGGGTGCACTGGGAACACACATGTCTGAGCTGCAAAGCTGTTATGGCTGGATGACCTGGTGGAGGCCAGGTGTGTTCAAGAGACATACGACCTGGAGAGACTAAGCATTTAAATCCTGTCCCATGGCGGGTGAAGGTCCCTTTGTGTGGATTTTATTCCTGTTTTGTATTTTGTGATTGAGATGACCTGGCTAGTTTTCCCAAGTCCCTTGAAGACATACGGACTTGAGAATTTTCACATTACATCTGTGGACACAGTGACCAATCCTCACACTACAACAGGAAGATAGCATCAAACCCTCCCCTTCCCAATCCACCCGAATGGTTACTAAGCCTCCACCTCAGGCCAGGCGTCGTCCTCTCTAGGAGGCAGGGACACAGTAGTGAATGCAGCAGTCAAGCACTCCTGTCCTCGAGGAGCTTACATTCTGGGGGCTTCCCTCTGGCCAAGGCCCTAGTGAGACTCCAGGAGAGCGTGATGGTCACTTCTGAGTCTGGTGCTCACCAAGGTGCACTCTGCCCAGACCCAGGGGGAAAAGCACTGTCCCACAAGCCTGCTCTTCAGAGCCATGGGCTGGGCAGGAGGTGTTTGGGTGAGTTGTGTTCAATTCATACCATAGAAGACTTTGAAAAACACATCACCTCTCCAAAAGCCACCTGACATTGTCACAAAGCTTTAAAACAGTCAAATCGCCAAAGGAGTTCTAACTTTGCATAACCTATTTTAAGCAAAATGAGATCTGGGCAAAGACTATGTAAAAGATGACCAAAAGAAATACAATATAAGAAAGCACTTAAATTTATGACACTTGGGCTGGGCGTGGCAGCTCATACCTATAATCCCAGCACTTTGGGAGGCTGAGGCGGGCAGATCACTTGAGGTCAGGAGCTTAAGACCAGCCAGGCCAACATGGTGAAACCCCGTCTCTACTAAAAATACAAAAAAAGTTAGCCAGGCATGGTGGTACATGTCTGTGATCCCAGCTACTCAGGATGCTGAGGCAGGAGAATCACTTGAACCCAGGAGGCGGAGGTTGTGGTGAGCCAAGATCACACCACTGTACGCTAGCCTGGGTGACAGAGTGAGACATTGTCTCAAAAAAAAAAATTAAAAATAAATAAATAAACTTATGACATTTGGATGAAATTATATGATGCCTGAGATTTGCTTTGAAATAACCTGGAGTGGGGAGAGGGTGAATGTTAATACTTGTGGAACCTGGGGGATGAATAAAGGAGTGCTTGTTACAGTGTTTTAACTTTTATGTATTACATATTTGGAAATTCCATAATATAAAGCTTAACAATTATGACACATCCATATGATTAGAATACTTTAGTCAATAGTTTTAGAACTTTAACATGAAAGATACTTAGAATACCACGTACAGTTAAAAAAAAAGTGGGTTCTGAAACTATATATATGGTTAGATCCCAATTATACTTTTATATATGAAGAAAACATTAAAACATCAGCCATGATTATCTCTCAGTTATAGAGCAATGGGCAATTTGTTTTATTCTTTGTCCTTTTCTACATTTTCAAAATCTGAAAAACATTAAATGAAGACTTTGGATAAAGAGAACAGACGTCTCTACCTGAAAGAACTGGAGTTGCTTCTCTAGGCTCCAGAAGAACGGATGTTTGAGCACGTGCTTCGCTGAGGGGCGTTTCTGAGGATCCATTGCAATCATCTTCTCTATCAACTCACGTGCAATGACGTCTTCTACAAAGGAGGAAAATAAATAAGCAACTCATGATTACCTGCCCAAAGCCACAGTGAAATACCAAAAACTTAAAAAGCTGCATACCCTCTCATTTATGGTTCTACTTACAGGAATTTATTCCAATAAAATAATTAGGAACAGACACAAAACCTCAGCCAATGAGGAGAGCCCTCACTGCATGGTTTGTGAAGGAAGTGATTGAAAATATCCACTATCCGTGGCCCCGGGTGGATATACTACTGTGCCTCCCTACCCTGGGCCATGAGCTGTTAAAATGAGGCTGTGGTGATACGGACTGACATGGACAGAGATTCAAGGTGATGTTGAAAAGACATGCATTTTGCAAAACGGTATGCAGGATTTCACCGTATTTTGTATAAGATATGCATACACGTCTAGATAAATGACTGAAATAACACAAATCCAAAGGCATTAATAACCATTATTCATCCCTGTATAATGGGAATATATGGGCCTTTATGCTAATCTATATTTTCTACAATAAGGAAAATTAAGCATAAACAATAATTTATTTTTTTCAAAAGGCAGCACTGGAGTGTCATGAGCCAATTACCACCCAGGAAAACCTGAAGTCTGGAAGACGGACTTGTTGCACCCACCGCGGAAGACAAGGAGGGTGAGGATAAAGCTTGTCTGCCCCAGCCCAGCACAGACTGCTCCTGCTGACCACTGGCCCTCGCATGAGAGAAGACAATTTGCTTTCCCAAATGCCAGTACAGGAAGGGACCTCAGATTAACCCTCATGTCACCAGGTAGAAAAAGAAGGTCTCCAAAGGGGGCTTTTCCCAAGTCACACAAGTAGTTGGAGGAAGCTTGGAGCGCCTCAGCTTTAGAAGGTGATGCCCCAGGGATAACCCTACCAGCTGTCCACCAGAAACAGCACAAGTCTGTAGGCTCCTGAGACCTGCAGGGTGAGCAGCTGGGGCACCAGGGCCTCTGTGAGTGCAGAGGTGACACCAGCCTAGCTCCATGGGGGCCACCTTAGGTAGCTGAGGAGCTGCTCCCAATCCCAACCCCTGGATCACTCACCATGCTTCTCTGGGTGCAAGCAGTCGAGGCTGCAGGCACCCAGCAGGATGTTGGCCTGCCGCTGTAGGGACTTGCCAAATGGGTGGCTGCCCTCAGAGATTACGTAGTAAAAGACGCAGCCTGCAGAAAAGATGTCCACCGTGTAGGTCTGAAAAGAGACATGAGGTGTGAAAGGTCTGGAAGCAGAGCTTTCATCCTCACTCACAGCCAGGGAGGGAGGGGCACTGCTGCTGCTGCTGCCACCTGGAAGGTGTCCTGGGAGAATCAGCTGACATACGTAAATTGCAAAGAGCAGCGAGGGGTAACCTGCAGCCCTGCACCAGTGTCAGAGGTCACAGTGGAGGACCTGGGCTTGGAGCCACCTGGAATCCCCTGGCTCCCTCCCTCTCATGTGCGATAAGAACACTGACAGCATGCTCCTCGTGGGGTTGTTGGCAAGAGAGATGTATTAATATGCAAAAATGGTTGCTTATGACAGTGCTTGGCCCATCAAAAGCTCTCCTGGCTATTATATATTCCTGACCCCCAACATGAAAGTGCTCACAGGCAGGGTCTCTGTGTCTTTGCTTCCCTGCGAAACCCCCAGGGCCCAGAATGCTACCTGCACACAGTAGGTATCAAAATTGCTAATAAGTGAATAAAACAGCTTATGATTCAATAACAGCCCCAGAAAGAAACTATCTGACAAGTTGTCAATGAGGTCATTTTTGACATTAATCCAAGAAAGGCTTTCACTTATTCTATGAAACCATTCTGTGTCTACGGATGAGCTTCCTTTTAGGGAAATGTACATTTGCGATTTCTAGCTATGCTATCTGGGTGGAACACCAGGGTGGCTCCTGAGCACAGCTTGGGTCCCCATCACTAGGCCCCGCCTCTGAGATTCTCCACCAGGTGAAATGAGGGTCTAGTGAGAGGAACCAAGGGCTCATTGCCTCCCAAGCTGGAGAAGACACCTTGAACAACACGGCACTCTCATTCAGCCTCACAACAACCCTGTGAGGCGAGCAGAGCAAATGCTTTCATCCCCAGACGAGAACGTGGACAGAAAGGCTGCATGACGAGCTCAGAGTCACTGCTGCATGTGACAAACCAGGACTAGACTCAGATCTTCCAATTCCCAGACTAGTATGCTTTATTCCACCTCACCAGATTTTCCCTTAGGAAGGCGATGGATTCGGGACAGCAGGAACACGGCCACCACGGCTGGCTCTCTCCCCTGACTCCCAGAGCTCTCTGGGTCTCCCACAGCCCCTACACTTTCTGCAGCCTGCGCTGTCCCCAGCACAGTCAACACTAAGGTGAAGAGGCATCTTTCCTACCTGCCTGGTCCCAATTATGTTCTTTTCCAAACTTACTGTTGCCACTTGTCCTTGTCATTTGGATATTCCATAAGCTGTGAAACATGAGTGCCATGAAGTCGGAGGTAAACTGAATCTTTAGAAAGGCTTGACAAAGGAAAGGGAACGGCTACGAAAGCTGTGGCAGCATTCAGTGGGTGGACTCCACTGTAAGGGGCTGGGCCATGAAGAGTTAAAAACCAGGCTTCTGCTCTCAAATCACTTAGGAAGGGTTTGAAATGTCGAAAGCTCCATCCAGAAGTCCCGGAAGTGGTACAGGAGTGTGCTTAATGCAAGACAGAAAATGAGGACTCCTGTCCGTCAGACCCAAATCTGAGAAGACCTTGGCCTATGGCACAAGATTTCTATGACTTAAGGGCTTATGTTACTTGCTTTAAGTTAAAATTAAGTGTTACGGCGTGTGTGCATGTTTTTATGATTCTTCGCTGTAACTGACTTCTTTGATGAACTGACCAGCTGCTGGTCCCCGGTGAGCTGGATAAGAGGGGACCGTATCTAATTCACTCAAGATGGCTGACCCATCCAGGTCTCAATCAAGGAGAGTCCAGGGTGAGCCTTGGCGACTTGTGCTAGAATATGAGTGTGCTCCTAGCAAATGGATGCAGAATCCACCTTGAAGGGATGGCCAAATTTGGAACAATTTGTGTATCAAAAGAAGTAAATAACAAAAAAAGGACTACAATGGATTATAACATTTCAAGTTTCAAAATCCTTGAGCCCACAGTGATTAAGAAAAAAAGAGAGAGAAAAAAGTGAAAAGAAAGCTCTGCTTTACAGAAAAATGTCAGCTAATAATGTAGAAGAATTTCCACTGAACTGAGTACTTCAGGCAAGGATGATCAACAGATGCTAAATCACTAGGTGACTGACTGTCAGTAAACAGGATATTCACACTGTGCTGAAGCATTACCCCAAATACTAACAACAGAGGAGGAAATGAACCCTTATGGCGGAGAGATCAGCTGTAGCATCACTAAGCGGGGGGGTGATAATAATCTTACAGATACAATCTGCCATCACATGTTTTCTGATTATCTATTGGTGCTAGAAACATTTAACTTGAACCTCATCAAGCCTCCAACCTAACTTTTGGTTTCCAGGAAATACGAGGAATAGAGAGAAACGTTCAACGCTGTCGTGAGGAAAAAAACAAATCAGAATGAGGCATTCTATAACCCACTGCTTGGACTCTTCAAAATGGCAGTAACATGGAACAAAATAGGTGGAAAGATTTGTAAATTCCAAGAGATAGAATCAAATGTAATGCAAGACACCTGATCGCATCCTGGTATACAAAACTCAGTAGGTAGCAAAACCCAGTAGGCAGCAAAATATGTGGCTCTATAAAAGACATTTCGGGACTGATTGGGGAAATTTGAACATGGACTGAATATGAGAGGATGGATAGAAATGGTATTAACCGTTGAGGTGGGATAATGGTATTGTAGTGGAAAACACAATGTATTCCTTAGGAGACACGTGCTCAAGTATTTAGGGGTGAAGGGCCAGGATGCCTGCTACTTATATTCAAATAGTTCAGTAATGGGTAAAGATAAAGCAAATGTGGCAAAAGTGTTAACAAATGTTGAATCTAGGTGGAGGTACAGAGGTATTCATGATAACATTCTTTCAGCCACACACTGTGGCTCTTGTCTATAATCCCAGCACTTTGGGAGGCTAAGGTGGGAGGACTGCCTGAGCCCAGGAGTTCAAGACCAGCCTGGGCAAAATAGCGAGATCCTACGTCTAAAAAAAAAAAAAAAAAAATTCTTTCTATTTTCTCTATGTATAAAAATTATCAAAATAAGTTGAGAAAACAAAAAATTTTTAAAACAATGAAAACTTGAAGTTTGCTCACCCTATACAAGTCCTGACTTCCCAGTTTACCAAAATTAAAAAGGGCTTAAAAGTGATTGATTTAGCCAGGTATGGTGGCAGACACCTGTAATCTCAGCTACTCAGGAGGCTGAAGGGGGAGAATCGCTTGAACCTGGGAGGCAGAGGTTGTAGTGAGCTGAGATCACACCACTATACTCCAGCCTGGGCAACGGAGTGAGACTGTCTCAAAAAAAAAAAAAAAGTGATTGAAAGAATAGGGGGAAAAAAATAGGTAACGGCCCACATTTGCCCCTTTAATCATCTGAACATAAGCTGACATAGAAAGTTCACACAGAAGATGTTGGTGAAAGGAATGCCATTCTCCAGCTACGTGGGCACCAGCCCTCAAACCTGGAATTTAAAGGTTCTCACTCCTGAAGATACAATGGGCTGGTTCCGTAGTTTTCAAAGGGCCATGCCTATTACTCACAGGGTTCTCCTTACAGTCTTCGCTCAGCATCTCTGGAGCGATCCAGCCTTCTGTGCCAGGCACCCCAGATCGGCGGCTGAAGCTGTGTCTGCCCACTGCCAGCTTCTTGCAGAGGCCAAAGTCGGAGATCATGGCCTTGATCTTGCCGTGTGCATTGGGCATGGATATGAGAATGTTGTGAGGCTTTAGGTCTCTGTGAACTAACAGGGAACTCCATATTAGTCCAATGCTTACCAGAAGCAACCCCAGGCCTCCTCCTCTAATAGGGAGTGTCCTCGTCAGACTCCCAATATGCCTGCCGCCACCTCCAAAGGTTCTGGTTTTCAACTGTGCAAGATTCCTCCTCAAATTCTTACACCACTCATCTTTGCTACTGGTGATGTAGCCAAAAGCCTGAACAGAAACAAGGCCCACCCAAGCTACTGGTTAGCCCCACCTGGGCCACTGATTACCCCCACCCGGGCCGCTGGCCTGGTAAAGGGTGGCCTCTCACCGATATTGAGGGAGTGGAGGTGGGCCAGGCCCGAGGTGGTCTGCTGCAGCAAGGTGATGGGCTCCAGGCCAAGGTGCGCAAAGTCCTTCTGCTCCACATACTGCAAAAGACGCGACAGCAAGGTCACAGCACACAGGCCTCGGGACTTGGCCCCTCAGCTCATTTTCTTTGATACCATTTTAGGAAAGAAATGGGAAGTTTTACTGGCAACATTCTCTGTCTAAATCCATATTTTCCACCATGGAGCAAAGCTCCAATCTACTAACTTAGAATGAGAAAGATAAGAAGGCAAGAAACTCAGGTTCACTGCCTCATGTAGGTAAAGCTACAAAGGAATCCAAATGACACTGAAATGGTCCCAAGGTGAGCCTGGAAACAGCAAAAGGAGTTTGCTGGATGATCTTAAAGCCTGGAGTCACCAACCAGCATCCTCCAAGCCCACACCAGCCACGACTGAAGGTGGGAAGAACAACTGACCAGGTTTCCTGGAGGCCAAGAGGGAGAGACATGCCAACTGCAAGCAACAATTGCCCAGGCATGCTGAGGGGACCACCCTGTTACAACTGGGGGGTAAAAATGCTCTACATTTTGATTGTGTGTGTGGTTATATGAGTATAGACATTTGTCAAAATTCATCAAGCTGTACATTTAAAATGAGTACAACTCACTGTAACTTTTTTTTTTTTGACAGGGTCTCACTCTGTTGTCCAGGCTGGAGTGCAGCGGCACAATCACTGCTTACTGCAGCCTTGATTTCCTGGGCTCAAGCAGTCCTCCCGCCTCAGCCTCACAAGTAGCTGAGACTACAGGAGCACATCGTTATGCCTGGCTAATTTTTGGTTTCTGTGTAGAGATGGGGTTTCACCATGTTGTCCAGGCTGGTCTCAAACTCCTGAGTTCAAGTGATCTGCTCACCTTGGCCTCCCAAAGTGCTATAACTTTAATGAAGTTAACAAAGTAAAAAAATAAATCCACCTCTTGCAGGGTGGCTGCACACAGCTCGATGGCAATGTACTGGAATTGCCGGTCCCTCTCTGTGCAGAAGTAGCGGATCACGTTCGGGTGCTCATCTGATTCTCGCAACAGCTGGACCTCACGGTCTGCGAAGCTAAAACACTCGGGAAGGATCCTCTTTACAGCCACATCGCGGTTGTCAAACATGCCCCTGTGGGATGAGGAGCAGGAGTTGTGTCTGGTAAGCATGAGTCAGGCTGTATACATGAGGTGAGAACCTGGGCCCACAGCAGCCAGCCACTGCCTCCCAGCCTAGAGAGCCCTGACCGACTGGCTGGTGGCCCTGGAATCATCACTTCTCTTCATGTATAAGCTCCCTGGAGGTGGGACTCCAAGTGCCTAGGTCACTGCTCTGACCCTGCTGTGCTCTAAGCTTGGCAGCAGGCTCACCACCTGACAGGCACTAAGACACCAGGTGGTGAGGGCAGGGGGCTGGCTAACCCACTCACCGGTATACAATCGTGCCCTCAGCTCCATGGCCCAGGACGTCCTTGGGACAGAAAGAAATTTTCCCAACCATCACCATGCTGGTTTCCTCATCTGGGACAAAACAGGAAAAAGAGAGATTGTTTCAAACAGTTATCACCTAAAGAACCTTGAGGGTAACATGATCACAAGCTTCCTGACCTCAGATTAAAAGATGGGATTGAGGAGGCACTACACCCAGACTCCTGCTCAGCAAGAGCCTGCTAGGCCTGCTCCCCATTTACACCTAGGGCTGCCTCTCCCCCACCACCTGTGTTCCGTTTTCAACTTTACCTTATTGTGCAATTGCATGTCTTAAAACCTTCCGGAAGGCAGGGATTCTCCATAGCATTTCATACACTTATACATATTTATTGTGATATAGTTAGAATGGTTTAATGGCTAATAATTACCACAAAAATCCACCACAGGCCAGGTATGGTGGCTCACGCCTGTAATCCCAGCACTTTGGGAGGCCGAGGTGGGTGGATCACGAGGTCAGGAGATCGAGACCATCCTGGCTAACATGGTGAAACTCTGTCTCTACTAAAAATACAAAAAAAAATTAGCCAGGTGTGGTGGCACAAGCCTGTAGACCCAGCTACTTGAGAGGCTGAGGCAGGAGAATCACTTGAACCCGGGAGGCGGAAGCTGTGGTGAGCTGAGACTGCACCGTGCTGCACTCCAGCCCGGGCGACAGAGACTCTCTCAAAAAAAAAATCCATCATAAAGATCCACACTGAATCATTCAGGTGGCAGCAGACTGCCTGGCATGGAAGGCTCTGAGGTTCCTGCACCAGCTCTGTGCCATCTGTGCCAATTCCCTTAGAATTGGGGCCCTGACAACTGGCCTGAGCCAACTCCCAGAGAGGAAAGCAGATCAACTGTGGGACTTTCATACTTGGCCACCAGCTGGCCCTGGGAACTCTCTCCAGCCCAATGGACAGATCACCTCTGGTCAGCCCTTGTGGAGAAAGACTGAGGGATAGTTAGTGTGGTCCCCAGAAGGCCCTCTGAGGGGGAGATGCCAAGGGATGAGGCAGAAGCCTTCCCACAGAGACCCCCCAGAGTGGAAATTAGGGGAGAACATGGTTGAACCCCTGAGAATGGCACTTTACAATCTTATGGAGATTCCTTCGACTTCTCAGGAGGTGCTCAAATAAAAGATAAAACAGCACCAAGATGGCAACTGGCTTTACCTCCGTCGTCCTGTTCCAGGGAGGGGCTGCAGCCAGCCTTGGAGGCAGAGCTGCCGGAGCAGAGCGAGTGGTTGGAGGCCCTGGGGGACGTGCTGGGGCTGCTGGTGCCTGAGCTCTCTGAGTATGGGCCGGACGTGTCCAGGAGCTCGCCGTCCTGAGCCGCGTCTCCAGGTGGGTGGAAGGGCAGCTGCTGCTGCTGCAGGAGCTGGATCTTCTCCAGTTCCTTCTGGAACTGCTGATGCTGGAGCTGCTGCTGCTGATGCATGCTCTGGGAAGAGAAACCCACATCTAGACAAGGGCAGCTGTTTGTGCAGGGAAGCAAGCAGCTGGAAAGGACAGGTCCCCATGGTGGAGGGAGCATGTGTACTTTATGTGACCACACAGGCCACAACGAGACCAGTGAGAAGGCACCTGGTGGCAGAATCGCTTTGCTGACTGGAGGTCTTCGTGCCAACTAGTTAGATCGTTGCTCGTACGGCCCACTCCCCAACCCGAGGAGGGGCTGAATGGCCACCGGGGGAAGGACTGTGCCCTAGGTGGAGGGCTGAGCCAGATGGCGGAGGTTTCATTCAGTTCTAAAATTCTGTGATTTTTATGAAAGTCTGAGAGTTGCTGCAAAGGTGAAACCAAACAGGAAGCACAGGTAGCATGGCTGAGCCAGTGGTGGGTGGGGGCAAGCCCCGGGTTTGCCATCCTCCATGTCTGTATATTGGCTAGAAGCTAGCGCATAGATGCTCAGCAGTCCAGTGGGCCCAGTGAGGAAGCTGCGGTTCAGGACCTCGCAGCTCCCTGCCCACATACAGCCAGGAGGTTTCAGTGGGGCCAACACAGAGGGAGCCTGGCTAAGATCCTGCTCCCCTTTCATCCCACTGCCTTCCCCACAGCCACATGCCTCTCAAATACTCTGAAGGATACATTTTGTAATTCTGAAGCAGTAGCGATCTGTGATCATCACTACCCCCGTGTGGGAGGTTGACTGAAGGGACTTCAGTGAGCCCCCAACCCACCAAGGAGTCATCTCTCTTTCCCTTCACTGTGGGTTGAAGTCCTGGAAATGCTGTCTACTAGCTGGGTGCCTGTGGGGAAAGTTACTTAGCTTCTCAGGGTCTACTTCATTCTTTTGTGGACAAGGGAGCAATAATGATAATGACCTTACAGGACTGGGTTAGGCAAAAAGTGAAACCATCGGGTGCAGACGTTGTGCCAATGGGGAGTGCTGTAAAGGGTCTGTCATTCCCATTCCTGAGCGGGTCATTAGCTTCCCAAGCTCTCAGGTAACCAAGTCTCAATGCTCTGAGCAACCTGCTGAAGGACCAGTCCCCTCGAATATTTCATCCCATGATGGCCTGCTCCGATCCGCAGCTTGCTCATTTCCAACTAGGAAATAAAGGAATGGCCACGCTGTCTCGCTCACACAAGCTGATTTCACGGGCAGCTTTTGTCTTTTTTTGGTTCTTCTCACCAGCACAAGTTCTAACAGCAGTTTTTGAGGAAGGAAAGGTCTTCATCTATTATCCTTATTCTTTAAAAATACAGATAACTATTCAAAATCATCTTTGAGCAAGGCTTATAAATCAGCTCTTACTTGAAAAACACTAAGATTTAGGTACCAAATTGTCCTTTTCTGGGAGGCTAATGTCTCTTTAATTAGGTTTTTGAAGATAAACAAATACTGACTTTTAAATGGGGAAGAAATGTGCTGGTTGTTTCTGTCTGGATCTCACTGACATGAGGTGACAGGCAGAAAAGTCCCAGAAACAGGCGGAGGGCAACGGGGAAGTGTTGAGCTTTACCAGGGGGTAGGTGATGATGAAGGCCACCCAGCCGATCAGCAGGAAGGTGCTCAGGATGATGGTGGCCATGTCCTTGAGCATGGAATCCACGGGGGCCTCGGGCCGGGCAGGGGCGTGGGCAGGCTTCTCCTCCACATCCTGAGACACGGTGGTAGGTGCGTTTTCTGAAGTCTGGTCAACCAGGTTGATAACCTTGCATGGAAGAGAATTGCACCATCACTGCAAAACTTCTAGCCAGATACAGATGAGGCCAGCAATCAAGAGAAGCAATCCCTGTTTACAAGGATACGACTGCACTGCAGGGGCTGTATTTGATTTAAGCTCACCGAAGATCATGTAGCCAGATAATTGTTGCCTCTTTCAAAGCAATTGCTTTGAGAGGTCATGCATCTTCGCTGTGATGTTATCATTATTCAAAACCAGTTTTTGGAGCAATACTTTGGCAAGTGTCTTCAGACCCTATATATTTTTTTAAAAATCCTCAAAAAGGCAAAAACTTCCTCTTTGATGGTAGTTTCAGTACCTGGGAAAACTCTGAAGTCATCTGTAACAAAGTCTGGTGAAAAATGGGTATTCAATGTAATAATACCATTTCACCTGAAAAGGAAATCCCGATGTATACAGAAGCACACAGCTAGAAGGTAATAAAACAAGTTTTCTTATGTTGCCTGTAAACTGTCAGTGTAATCCCAAAAATATAATGTATTCCAGTAGTCCATTATTTCTTCAAAGTTTTTAAAAAGCATCAAAAGCATTTGTTAAGGAAAATTTTATTTAAAAGCCCAAAATTAAATCAGATAAAAATGGAGCTTCCCTAGAGTTCCTCAGAATCTCTAGGACTTCATGGAACATGCGTTTAGAAAAATGTATTCATTCTCAAATAGCTAGTATTCTAGGTGTGCAGTTATCATTTGCCCAACAAAATTAACACAGCCTCCCTGGCATGTGCTGAATTTCCCACATGCTAAATTTCCCGCATGCTCACACCATTTCACCCCTGCCCCCAGATGGCTGCCTATAATGTTCTTCTCTCCCCTTCCAGGTGTATCCCTCATTTGCGTCTCTCCCACAGTGCCTCCCACATTTTTGGGGGTTTTTGGCCCACAGAGTGTACAGGAAGCAGCAGAGCATGTGGCCAGGGACATCTGTATATCTCATCACCATACAGATGCACCTCGGAGTATTTTAATACATACTTTTTAAAAGACAGTTATCCAAGATTGGATGGTTAAATACAAAATCTGACCTGTGGCTACCTCTGGGTGTTAAATTAAGGGCATTGTCTTATTTTCTTCTATACGTGTTTATTTTCCAAGTGCTCAATAATGAATACGCAGGACTTTAATAAGATTACAGGACAATGCTGTTTGAGATTGCTGTTGCAGGGATCAATGTATTTCTCCAACCTGGCTGCCTCTGGAGATGATATTAAACAGACAGTGTGCCCTGGAATCTTGGAGGTCCACAATTTTCCTTTGTCTCTGGATACAGTCTAAATCTCTCAACTGAATTTGGTGTGCTTTTGGTCTCCGCACCAGTCAGCCATTCTCATCTTCTTCTGGCCCTGCTCATGTAGCCCAATGTGTCTCTGTCCCTGGGCCCTCCACGGCAGGGCTGCCGAAGCTGCCGAGCCTGAATGGCTCACTAAGCCTCAGATGCCCCCTCTTCCCCTTCCCTGGCCATGTTGGGTTCCCTCCGGTAGAGCCACCCTCCTACCTCCTCCATCGGCTCTGTGCCCCAGAAGGCTGACCTGTATGGGCCAAAGCAATGGCTTCCCCAACCCCCTGGGGTTTCTGATGGGGTGAAGCTAATAGGGGGCACCAGCAGATAAGACAGAGGTAGGAGAATGAGGGTGAGTTCTGTGGCTGCTGAATTCCTCAACTGATGCTTTCAGCTCCTGGTCTGGAGTCCTTTCTACTCCCTTTCCTCTGGCTTCAGGCCAAGGTATGCTAAGAGAACCCCTGGAACTGCCCACATCTGTGCAAATAGTCCCAGGCCACTCTCTGTCTACTTCAGAAAACTTCGGGTCTCCTCACTTCTTCAACAAATTTTTTTTTTAAGCGGTAGGGTCTTGCTGTGTTGCCCAGGCTGGTCTTGAACTGCCTTGGCCTCCCAAAGCCCTATTACAGCCTTCAACAACTCTTAACTTGTCCACAGGGCTTGTTCCAGGCCCCGTAACACGGTTCCTTTCTACCCATGTGAGCCCATTTCTGACCACTCCCTGCCTGGCAGCCTCGGGTCTGGCCAGGCCTTCCTCCCCACAGCCTGGGAGCTGGGCACACAAGCGTTCTTCCCACTCCTGGCTTTTGCCCTTGCTGTTCCCTTCCTTCCTGTGCCCCCTTGCTCCCTCTACCAGGCCAAATCCTACCCATTCATCCAGGTCCAGGCCTAGCTTGGTCCTGCTGCCTTTCCTGCCCTTTTCTTCACAAGTTGCTTCCTATTCCTCTCCACCAGCCCTTAACCATTCATGTTGTTTGCTTTGGATTCTGGTGCATTCCTCTTCCCTCCCAGACTAGGCTACAAGCTCTGAAGGCAAAGCCAAAGTCTAATGCCTCACCCTCCCAACACTTAACACCAACAGCCCCCTGACTGGTCACGTCTTCACTTACTTCCTCAAAGCTCTTTTTCTCTGAATCAGCAGGAATCACATTTTCCCGATGTTTGGGCAGATTGTTGGGAAATCTCTCCAGCATCTTGGTAGACGCAGACAGTGGGGTTTCATGGTGGCCTGTGAGAGGAAACAAAACCTTTAGTGAGAACAGTTTCCTGAGCTGTGGTTGGCACTCAATGCTAAACTTAGGCAACAGGTGCTACCCACTAAGGGGTCCACAATGCAAACTCTCAACAGAATTGCAAGGACTGTGAGTTAGGGAAAATGAGAGGCAGTTACCAGAAAATTCCATCAAAGCAGGACCTTTATCACTTGATGGCAGAATACAGTATTCCGAGCCTCCTACTGAGGAGCAAAGAAGTGTCCTGGTCATGACAGGGATCGGGACATTTGGGATGCACCAGAGGCAAGACTCGTGGGGCTGCCTGTGTCCGATCCACAGGTGAAGTATTATGAAGCTTCATTAAAAGTTCAAGTTCCCTTTTCAATGCCTTCCCTTGTAACGTCACTCTTCTAAGGCCGCCGAATTCCCATCTTGGTATTTAAATTGCTCAGGTGGAGTTCTAGTTCTACTACTATCTACATGTGCGCTTCCATCCAGGAAAGTGAGATATTACTTGCCAGAGAAAAGTAGGATACACCTGCTTAGATGAATGGGGCCACAGCTCACTCCACGTTCATTCGCTGTTCACTACACAGCTATTGCATGGCTTCTGAATGCACATTCATTACACATTTGTTGAGCATCTATTATGTGCAAATTACTCTAAGAGATACAAAGCTGACTACAATATGGAACTGGGATTTAATAGGCCTTGATAATCCATTCAGCTCTAAAATGAAATGAGTCCACATACTGCCCCAAAGAGCCAGGTCACTTTTTCACATGAGGCAGGCTGACTTTCCTTTCTGATCTCTCACTTTGAGTAGATCTCACTCTGACACAGGTCTCTTTCACCTTATAATCTTTCCATTGTTTCCCTGAACCTATCAAAGATTTCATAACATACATGCCAAGATGACAACAAACAGGAACTAGTCCAAGCTATGCACATTTCTTGACCTGGAAAATTCCTCTGATTCCTCATTTTTAGGTCAGTTCTCTATCTACGACATAGTATCGTTCTTTATGGGAAACCTACTTTTGTTTTGAGCTATCACTAGTTTTTCTTGTGTACCAAGGAGCTCTGAGACATGCTTTGCCTGGAGCAGGATTTCCCTATGTGTGGTCTGCCCACTTCAGACCTCTGAACCAGACTTGCTGGTGGGGCCCAGGAATCTGAATGTGAGTATCTGTGGGTAACTGAGGCTCACTAACAAGAGACCTACAGTCTAAGAAGTGAGGTGTCCTTCCACATGCCAAGCTGTGCGGCAGTGTCCTGCCCTTCTCCCCACAACACCCGCTCAGTGCTCAGTCCTACCTGTCTGGTTAGGGCACCTGCCGAGACTGCTATGGAAGGCATTAGCCTGAATCCCACTAGTCTTCCTGTCAGCCTTCCTGTAAACAGGCTTCTCCTGGAGCTGGGCCTTCACTAATATCACGCTGCACACACTGAACCAACTGCTGTACAACCTTACTCATGACATCGCTAAACATTTTTGTACAGATAGTACCTGGTCTTCCTGATGTATTCATCTATCATTATCTCTTAGGTCCAGACCCCAGAGCAAAAAGAAGATGGCTAGGCCCTGCCCCAGACCTACTGAATCAGGCTCTCCTGGGTTATACATGCCTATTTAACTAAACTCTGATGCTGAAAGCACCCTAGGTCAGGGCCATGACTTTGGGAAACCCACAGACCAGGCCACTGAAGCTAACTGAATCCTTGTATGTATTTTCAAGATTAATGACAACCTGGAATATCTTTAACGTTTTCCACAAAGAGAAAATGAAAGGACACATCTGTACGCATCCTTTTACTTGTAGCCCTAGTCAGCAGAAGACATTGCTATAATCTCAGGGCCATATTTTAAGATGACGAGCTTTTGAGCTCCTCAAAAGAGACCTTGGAATTGTGGGATCTTTATACTTAATCGCTTCCTTATACTTTGCTGTCTTTGCAGTTTTCTTATTTGGACAACCTTTTTAAAGGGATCTCATTTTACAAGTTAACCATGAAGATTCCCTGCCCCCGTATTTTCGGTATTCTCATATATACCCATTTCCTTAATTCCACTTCTTAATCACTGGCGGGCAGTCTGTGAGCCCCTTAACTGACACATAATGCTGAGCTGCCTTGTAACTGGAATGGTCTCTGCTCACTAGCTATTTTTTTCTCACCATGGGCCTATTCATGCATACTTCTACTACTACTTCTGTTAATAAAAAAGTATTATGTCATCTCCTTTACCCATTATTTGGTAAAAATAATAAAATTAAAATGGCTATAAGGAATCAGGATGAAAAAAGAAATGGACCCTATAGAAAAATCTGTAAAGAAAGCGATCAGGGTTCAGGGATACCTGGTTTCCCCGGTAACACCTGGTTACACACATCCCCACCTACACCCCACTGCCTGGCAGACCCTGCTGCTTCCTGGTCCCCAAATGCTCCCAGCCACCCCACATTTCTCTTCCAGAGCCCCAGCCCTGACTTCTTTCTTCCCTAGGTCCTGTCATCAGCAAGCACGAGAGGAAGAGAACACAGAGAAGAAACCACATCAGCCCCTGGATGCTCTAGCACCCAACTGACCTCCTGCCCCACCCCCTGCCCCTACTGGGGCTGGGAGGTGGCAAAATAGTGAGAAGTGGAGCACAGGAAGAGCAGATGGGGTTCAAGAAAACTCCCTCCTGCTCTAATGACTTGGCACACTCGCCAGGAACACAGCTCTTCTCACCTCTGCCTTCGTTTGTCACTCTCACTGCCTTTGGGTGTCATCTCAACTTCTCCTCTCTCTTGGGACAGGGCCTCCAGTTCAACCCCTGGCCATTAGTGATGGCAGCAAAAACAAGAGAGAAAGGAAAAAAGGGACCTTCCCAAACACCTGGGACGATACTGTCCTAGACCCACGACCAGCCCCTGACTCCGCTGCTCTCAACCCATCCTGGGATGTAATCCCTCCTGGGTCTTCAGCCCTCACCACCACAATGCCCACCCCCCCATCCCCATGCCCACCCTGACTCCAAGTGAATACTTCCACAGAAACAGCCTCAGTTTTCTTAACTATAAAATGGAAATGAGAAAGGTACCCACCTCACACAGGGTCACTGTGAGGAATAAGGAAATGCATTTTTTTCTTTTTTGAGGCAGAGCCTTGCTCCGTCTCCAGGCTGGAGTACAGTGGCTCAATCTCGGCTTACTGCAACCTCCGCCTCCCAAGTTCAAGCGATTCTCCTGCCTCAGCCTCCTGAGTAGCTAGGACTACAGGTGCATGCCACCATGCCCGGCTAATATTTTGTATTTTAGTAGAGACAGGGTTTCAGTATGTTGGCCAAGATGGTCTGGATCTCCTGACCTTGTGATCTGTCCACCTTGCCCTCTCAAAGTGCTGGGATTACAGGCGTAAGCTACCACACCAGGCCAAGGAAATGTATTCTAAAGGGCTTAATGTCAGATAATCACTCCAGGTTTATATAATTTAGTACTTGAGTTTTGGAACATTAAACAGTTTTCAAAAACTGACTCAGAAACACAGCTATGCTACCTTGTTGGTTTTCCTCGGCGGCAAAAAATGTCCCAAGGTCTCAGCGGCCAGCACAGAAAGGCTGTGAGCACAAGGCCTTCATTCAGGGGTGGGGTAGCCACCAGGGCTGGTGGTCGCCCATCAGGAGGCAGAGGCAGCATGCCGTCACCTCAGGCTACCATGGGAGACCCGCTCTTACCTATCAGAAGCCAGTAATTCCTCAAGTAGTTGAGCTTGTTCTTGCCTTTGAGTCCAGGGTCAAACTTGAGGTCCGTGCTGGGCGTGATCACACACTCCCCCTTGTCCCCAATGGTGACGCCATCAGTCTGGGGGCCTTCCAACAAAGGAAGTGTGCTGCCACGGGGCTGTGAAGAGGGTGCAGTGAGGGCCGGGAGCCCTGGAGGGACAGTGGGTCCCAAGGCACACCTTCCCAGCCACTGTCCTGCAACGTGAGTGTTTTCTAGTGCAGGGCAAGTCCAAGACAGACCAAGACACAAAGGCCCAAGGACTGGGCAAAGCAGCTCCTCCCTCGAGACGTGACATGCTGCACTGATGTCTTTAACATGGACACCTTTTTAGATTCTTATGTCTGGGTACTGGGGAACAAGAAGTATGTGTGTAGAACTCCAAGAAGCTTTTTCTTTTTTTTTTTTTTTGAGACACAGTCTCGCTCTGTCGCCCAGGCTGGAATGCAATGGTGCGATCTTGGCTCACTGCAACCTCTGCCTCCTGGGTTCAAGCAATTCTCCTGCCTCAGCCTCCCGAGTAGCTGGAATTATAGGCCCCTGCCACCACACCCGGCTAATTTTTTTGTTTTTAGTAGAAGGGGTTTCACCATGTCAGTCAGGCTGGTCTCAAACTCCTGACCTCATGATCCGGCTGCCTTGGCGTCCCAAAGTGCTGGGATTATAGGTGTGAGCCACCACGCCTGGCCTCCAAGAAGTCATTATGAGAAGCAGACATAAGTGAAGGAGAACGAATGGATATCTCTGTTAGTCACAATCAATGCAATCAGCGGAGCGGAATAAAGTCCAGCCACATGCCTGGTGCTGGCTCGGGTGCTGCTAGAACTATGACAGAGGCAGGTGCTGTCTGCTCACAGGAGAAGCTGCCCAACTCACCGGGATGACAAGAGAGCCAACCACACAGCCCAACATTGTAGGGATCCAAACAAACAGCTAGGATTATGACACCTCGGACTTTCAGAGACAGAATGCTTGAGGCAGGCTGGTGAGACATTGGAAAGGAGGCTTGGAGAGACTGGAAAAGCATGCAAAGGGTTATAGTAGGAAAAAGGAAGAAAGGGCATTTAAAGTGTGAGGAGCAGGCTGAACAAAAGCCCAGGGGAAAGATGAACAGGGAGCTTGTGGAAGTCAGGGAGAAGATGCACTTGGTTGGACTGTGCAACTCACACAGAGAAACTAAAGGTGGTGGAAGGGGATCATGGGACTGCATTAAGGAGGGCCATGAACACCAGCCTGGGGAGTTTAAATTTGACCACAAAAGCAAAGGGAAACAACCAGGGATTCCTTGGCTTTAAGAAGCTGTTTTTGTCATGCATTTTTATTTCAAAGTAGAATGTGGCATGTGCAGAAACTGTTTTTGAGAATTTAAGATTTGTGTTTTGCATTCTTTTTTTTTTTTTTTTGAGACAGAGTAACTTGCTCTGTCCCCCAGGCTGGAGTGCAATCGCACAATCTCAGCTCACTGCAACCTCTGCCTCCTGAGTTTAAGCCATTCTCCTGACTCAGCCTCCCAGGTAGCTGGGACTACAGGCACCCACCACCACACCCAGCTAATTTTTTTGAATTTTTAGGAGAGATGGGGTTTCACCATGCTGGCCAGGCTGGTCTCAAACTCTTTACCTCAAGTGATCTACCTGCCTCAACCTCCCAAAGTGCTGGGATTACAGACATGAGCCACTGTGCCTGGTTGTGTTTTGCATTCTTAACCTGCAGGATGCTCACACGTAGCAAAGTCATTCTTCGCTAAAATGGAACAGAAGCGGTTAGGCAGCTGAGAGCCCTCCATAGTGGACTTACCACGACAGCAACCCCCTCATGTACCATTGAGGGGGAGGCATAGAGGCTGGTAGAGTATTTCCCAACATACAGAGTGGGCCTAGGAGAAAAACAGATACATGCATTTCAGAGTCATTTAATTTCCAGGTCTCACAGAAGGGAGGAATCATAGCTGCGAATACCACCCACAGTAATGGCCACGCTATAAAGTAGGAAACTGAGACTTGGCAAGTTTAAGTGACTCAGTGACAGGCTATTAACAGGGGGATGGAGAACAGAGGCCTGCTGAGTCTTGGACACACACACACATCGTAGCTTTTTTTTCCTGATTTTTAAAATGAATATAACATAACAATTTAGAAAATATAGAAAATTAAAAAAAAAATCTCTTGCATTCCTACCACCTAAGATAGATCCAAACTATACTTAACGGTGGCAGTCTCTTTCCTATCCCCACCTTTATTTGTGTGGGTGGGGGGGGCAGGGAGAGGGGTCTTGCCATGTTGCCCAGGTTGGCCTCAAACTCCTGTGCTCAAACAATCCTCCCACCTCAGCCTCTCAGCTGGAATTACAGATGTGTGCCATGGTGCCCGGCACCTCCCACCCATGATTTTTATGTAATATTTAAGAACTCTGAAGCGTCAAGGGGTGCCTCTCAGCTCTTATATTCTGAGGTTTCCAAATGAAGCAGTTTTGGCTCTGGATTCCTCGTGGCTTCAGAGACTGCCCTGCCTTTGGCCTATCGTGCAGGACCTGCTATACTGCGACAGCACCAGAACACAAAGGCCACAGCCACCCTCTCCCTCCCTGAGCTCCCAACTCACGTCAGCTTGCTCTTGGCCTCTGTTTCCTTGGGGAACGGGTACTTCCACTTGGTGATGCGCCCCACCTCCCCAGACATGAAGGTCAGATAGCGCAGGGTTTCCACAGCGACATTGATGTGCATCACCTTCCTCAGACCCTCCCGCTGCCAGACATAGAAGGCCACCACAGGGGAGGCATAGTTTTGGATCCACAGGACGTCCCCAGATTCACTGTCCACGGTCACCACCAGCCCATCACCATTGGACACAAAGTGGGACATCTCTGTACAGATCAAACAAATAAAGCATTTTGAGTCTCACCCCATCCTGCAACCACATCCTCTTCTCTTGTGGCAGGCTGTAGTCACTCAGCCAGAGGAAACAAGACTTCTGGAATATTCTCAGATCTCCTCTGAACAATTTCACTTGTTTCTAATGAACTTGCTTAGGCTCTACAATACCAAGACACTGAGAGCTGGCTGGCTTATAAACACAAGATAGGATCACTCTCCCAACGGCAATTTATTTGGTGATGTTCTTTACCATTCTATTCAATAAGTGAGAGTAAATATTGAGGAGAAAAGAGCCAGTGGAGGTATCTATTAATCTGGCATTTCATAGCAATAACCTGAAACTCATTGATCAAACTGAAAGTCAGGGACAGCTTCGGTAGCTCATGGCTGTAAGCCCAAGACTTTGAGAGGCTGAGGTGGGAAGATCATTTGAGTCCAGGAGTTCAAGACCAACCTGGGCAACATAGTGAGACCCCCATCTCTACAAAACAAACAAACAAAAAATTAGCCAGGGAGGTGGGGAGTGGTGGTATAAGCCTGTGTTCCCAGCTACTCAGGAGGCTGAGGTGGGAAGATCGCTTCAGGCTAGGAGTCTGAGACTGCACTGGGCCATGATTGCACCCCTGCACTCATCCTGGGCCAGTGAGTGAGATCTTGTTTCAAAAAAAAAAAACAAAAACACCCAAAAAACAAAAAAACGCCCTGAAAGTCAGACCTGAACCATTGACACTGATCCATCTGATTCACAAAGGAGTCCTCAGAGAAAAATGAAAATATTCTAGGTCCTTGACCAGAAAAGGCAGAGTCCAACTGTGATACCAACGTTAAGGTGGCGAAATCGGTTTTTAGCTTTCATGTGAGCTGGGTGAATGTTAACTAGAGAAACAACATTCTCTAGGGATGGGCCACATTTGAAGAGTGGCCTTGACAGGGTTGTTAATGTCCTATGGTGATTTTACTTCTTCTTTCCATGGGCTTGCAGTCAATTCTTTCTGTGACAGACAGAGACTCCACAAGATGTGTCCTCCTTCCTCTCTGGCTAAGCTTGTCACCATTTTACTTTGGTTTCCTTTCAGACTTCACCTAGGTCCCTGCATATTGATGGTGGGAAGTATTTGCGATAAGCTCATGGAAAGTCCATGGAAAGAAAGAACCTGGTGACAAAGAGTATCTTAAAAGAAAATCCTACTTTCTGGAGCAACTGTTTCCACATAGGTCAAAAGTACTGGCCCAACCTTGTGAAATCCAGCCCAGAGCACTTACTGTAGTCCATGTCATCCTCGGGCAGCGAGGCTGCATAGTCAAAGTAGGTGGCATTCCATCGGAGCTCTCGGGTTTTGGTGTCGTACATGGTGATGGTATATTCTAAATAACACAGACCAGTCAGCCCATTACCACAGAGGGGCCACAGTACCTACTGAGGTGTGGTCCTTAACGAATTACAACAAACAAATCCTCTGTAAACTGTACGGTAAAGTCAGGATGATCCATAACGACAGAGAAAGGCAACGTGAGGAGAACTGAAGTCCCAGACCCATGAGTGAACCCAGCTGACAGCATGTAGAAGCAGAGACGAGTCACTCCCGCTATGCCCTTGGACTCATGGCTCACAGAATCGTGATCGATAGAATGGCTATTGTTGTTAGCTATTAAGCTTTGGGGTGGCTTATTACATAGCGATGATTGATGATATTAGAATCTGGCACCTAGAAGCAGGATAGCGCCATAACAAACACCTAAAATGTGGCATTGACTTTGGGACCAGCTGGCATATGGAGGCTGGGAGGGTGACAAGAAGGTTAGTGGAGACTTGGTAGCGCAGAGAGGGACACTGCTATTCAAAGTGGAAAAGGGGTGACCCAGCTTGTGGAAGGTGCCATGATGAGCATGACTATTGCTTGCAGTAACTTGGAAGACAGAAAAAGTACCTAATCAACTCAGGGATCCAGCTAAGGAGATTTCCAGACAGAAGGCAGAAAATGTCGAATGGTTTCTCTTAACTGTATACGATATATTGTGAGATAAATGAGCTGAGGAAGAAATCATTCAGTTTTCAAACAGAATACAGAGGAAATATAAAGGAGCCAGGACTGACTATCACTGGAAAAGATTCTCAATATAAAAAATAACTTCAGGGCAAAGACCAAATCCAGGGTACTGTCAGCAAAAAAAAAAAAAAAAAAAGGGCTCAGGGTCAAGATCAATCAAATCAAGGGTGAAGCTGCCAAGATCCTTCTTTGAGACCTCAGAGAGATTTTAAGGTGGCCCATCACAGACCGTCTACATCAAGGGAGTTCTAAGACCCATGTGTTGTCCAATAGCACTCACATTCTAAAGTCTAGAGACTTGTGGGTATGGCTTTTATCTAATGAAATAGACTATAATTTGACACATGAGAAGCCCACATAGTTTTTAAAGGAGTGGTATCAGCATAGACTGAAAGGACCAGAGACAGTCAACTTGAAAAAAAGGGCTTCTAGATCCCCAAATTTCAATGGACAAGGAACAGATTGAGAAAGATACAAAACTGGCCATTTGTTATGGAAAAGAAAGGACTTCTCAGAGAGCAGAACCAAGAGCTACTAAGAGCACTAGATTAGGGAACCAATCACAGAGGGCAAAACTGGGCCCTAATGAAGAAATATTCCTTTCCCCTGGAGGAGGGGAACCTGAAAACATGTGCCTGGCTGGATTTCAGAATGACTAACGCCTAGTATGTGATATGTGTCTCTCTTTCCTGTCCCTTTTTGAATGGACATGTTCACTGCAGCTATTCTGTCTCTGTCTCATCACTGTATATTGGTTGGGGGATGGGAAGGGGAGAAAGACCCTGTCTCTTTAACTCGTAGGTCTCCAATCAAGAGGAGCTATACTCGAGGAGCATCATCCACTTCTAGACCTGATGCAGATCACAAGACATGAGATTTTGGGACTGATGCTGAGACTGAACTTTGCAGGTCTTGGGAGGGAGTGGAAGGGTTGTAAACGACTATAGCCCAAGGGACGACTGCAATAGAAAATCTCTAAAGGTCACCACCACCAATTCTTCCCTTTCCTGTAACATGCACATTACTCATCTCATCAAGAGCCTGAGTCTATATCTCTACCCTTGATTCTCAGCTGGCCTTGCAATTTGCTTGGACCAACAGAATGCAGTGGAAGGAAGGTTCTGGAATTTCTGAGCCTAGATCTAAGGAGGCACTGTAACACTCATTTTTACTCAAGAGGGAGCCCGGCTGCCATGTCAAGAGTCCAGACTATCTGTATGGAGAAAGGTCACATGGAAGTGAACTGAAGTCTCAGATACATGAGTGAGGCCAGCCAAGCATGTGAAGCAAAGATGATGGGCCCTTGTTGAGTCCTTCCTGAATTCCCTATAGAATCACTAACAATAAAATACTTGTTTTAAGGCACTAAGTTGGGGTGGTTTGTCATGCAGCAATAGATAATGGAGACAATGGATTTACACACCTATGCACACACTTTCCACCTAATGCATATCTCCCATCTCCTTCGAATACCACAATTTTACCTGAGAATGACACAATTTTTATATCTGGATGAAGTTGGAACCACTGTAAGGCTTTACTTGATGGAAAAGGTAAACACATAAATCCTAAGCAGTCACCATAGTTAGAAGCTGGAATATCTGATTTTCACATGGGGAGGGTGGACAGTCCTATAGTCTAAGACCTTCCACCCAGTTTCAGGAGAGCCCAGCTAGCTTCTGCAGGGCCCAAGATTAGTCTCACTGAGTTTTAGAAATGCAGTGCTTTCCACAACACTTTCAGGAAGGTTCTCTTTTTTCAAATCCTTGGCTGCCTGAAAGTTTAGACCTAAATGGTAGTACTCAATCTTAATGAATTCATCCTAGGTTTTTAGCATAATGTTTTCCTTCTAAATGTTTTTTTGTTTTTCCTTTTAGCTTTTAGTATCATTCAACAATTTTCATGGCATCCCCAACATATGTGAGGTGCTGCATGTATGATAATGAGTAAGGCAGATCTCTGCAGTAATGGGGCCCACCCATTCATACATTCAAACATTGAGCCCCTGCTATGTATCAGGCAATATGCCTGGTATAGAGAGATAGCAGGTGAGCAAAACAAAGTTGTACCCTCAGGGAACTGATACTCTAGTGAGGGAGGCAGGAAGCAGGCACATATAATTTATAAATATGCAGTGTCAAGTGTTAAGAAGAAAGAGTCTGAAGAGAGAGGAAACAGAAAATGGTGCAGTGAAGAGGGTGGAGTCATGCCTGTAAAGGGACAATGACAAGGGGTAAGATGGCTGCCCAACAGGTCTGTTAACTGTGACATGTACCCTTAGAAAGGGACAGCTGGGTGTGACTGAGCAGAGTTGGGGCTGTGGGGCTAGAGAAGAGGCTTCACAGAGAAGGTGACTTTTGAGCAGAGCTGTGCAAGAAGAGAGGATATTTGCCAGATAGGTAAAAACAGGCACACCTGATGGAGAGGGCCACACCACTACAAGTCTTTAAAAATAGCACTGCTATTCTGGGAACTGCAGGTAGTTCATGCTAATTGGGAAACATCCTTTTTTTTTTGGGATGGAGTTTCACCCCTGTTGCCCAGGCTGGAGTGCATAGCACAATCTTGGCTCACTGCTGTCTACCTCTGCCTCCTGGGATCAGGCAACTCTCCTGCCTCAGCCTCCCGAGTAGCTGGGATTACAGGCGCATGCCGACACACTCAGCTAGTTTTGTATTTTTTTTTTAGTAGAGACAGGGTTTCGCCATGTTGGTCAGGCTGGTCTTGAACTCCTGACCTCAGGTGATCCACCTGCCTCGGCCTCCCAAAGTGCTGGGATTACAGGTGTGAGCCACCACACCTGGCTGGAAGACATTTAAATGAGAGAAATGCAGGGAGAAATGAGGCGAGGGAGGTGGCAGCTGCAACACAGGAGTTTTTCTGGGCCGTGGTGCAGTTTGGACTATATCCCTTGGGCAGTGGGGGAGACACTGAAGGGTCTTATAAAGGGAAATGACAGATCAGACCTGTGTTTGGAAAAAGGCAGCTCTGGCCACCTTCTGGGGAAGGAGGCTGGGGGAGCTTCTTCAAATCCCTTCTGAAAAGAGGTAAGTTGTAGAAGACAAAGGTTCACTTCTTACCTGTCCGCCCAAGATACAGAAGAGAGGTTGATGGGCAGAGACTATCTGCAAAGGCCGATGACAAAGTCTGCTGCTTCTCCCCGGTCAGGAGGTCAATAACATACCAGATGTCCTGCTTTTTACCTGAAAGGACACAAAAACACACTGTGGTTTACACCATATGGAAAAAAGTATCACTGCCAAACTAGCAGCCCAAATGTTCTCTATATTAAGAGAGACAGACCTGAAATTCTTAGGATGTTGAAGACATTTCTAAGGTCATGATGTAAATGATAGGACCATGGGTCTTATACGAATAACCTAATCGTGGTATATACATTCCTCCAAACCTAATAACATAATTATAGCTTCAAAAAGTTCCCCAAACTTTCAAGTTAGATTTTGTTGCTTTGATGAGTGGCTTTAAATATGAAAAGTCTTGCCTGTGAAGGGCAACCCTTCTCCCATGAACTGGGATCTAGAGAAATACAGAAATGTGCCCAGGGGTTCATCGCCCTAATAACCATCACTCACATTTCTCAACAGCCCCACTAACTAGCCCCCATGTGAAAAGGATCTACAGTTACTGTTTATGACTATAATTAGCTAGTACCTGGGACTGGTCAGTGGAGTTGGTTGCAACCTGATGCTAAGGAGGCCAAAGTTGTCTTGGCCTCTGTTACCAGCCAGTAAGTTATTCCCTGGCCTTGAGCAATACCCTTTATCTTGGTCAGCTGATTTGGAACAGGCAGACAGCACAGTAAACAGCACTATTAAGAAAACCCAAAGCATATGTATCAATGGTATATACCCAACAGCATCCTAGCAATGCAGAGTCTGTAACACAGGCCTCCAATCTGAAGGTCAACACAGTCATTGTGACGTGTATATTTCTGTTTTGTAAAGCATGATCTCTGGTGGTCACTTCTATCTTCCTAACTTACTGGAAAAGTCTCCTATTTTTTGGAGACTCTTATAAGCAGAATATTGAGATGCTGGGGAAGGTCACAGAGCCTTTGATTTTTTTTTTTTTTTTTTGAGACATGGTCTTGCTCTATTGCCCAGGCTAGAGTGGAGTGTCACAATCTTGGCTCACTGCAACCTCCGCCTCCAGGGTTCAAGTGATTCTCCTGCCTCAGCCTCCAGAGTAGCTGGGACTACAAGTGTGTACCACCACGCCCAGCTAATTTTTGTATTTTTAGTAGAGATAGGGTTTCGCCATGTTAGCCCGGATGGTCTGGATCTCCTGACTTCGTGATCTGCCAGACTCAGCCTTCCAAAGTGCTAGGATTACGGCGTGAGCCACTGCACCCTGCCACCTGGCTAATTTTTAAAAAATGTTTCTTTTACAGAGACAGGGTCTCACTATGTTGAACAAGCTGGTTTCCTCATGCAAACCTCCTGCCTCAGCCTCCCAAAGTACTGGGATTACAGCTGTGAGCCACTGCGCCCAGCCTAGAATTTGCTAAAGTTCTGACAGATGTTGCATACATGCCTGCTCCACATGTGTGCAACTTCCCATGGACTACAACTCTGTTCTCAATGACAAAACCATAATAGAAATATGATCTGAAGGTAGAGGGGAACAGAGCTAGGACCACGAACATTTTCCATCTAGCATGACATAGCTGGTTCCTTCAAGGACCACTAGAGTTTACATAACTCAGCTATACTTTAACGGATAGACTGGGGAACCGTCATGCCCTTAAATATGTTTAATGAACGCGCTTAAGAGGGCACAACGCAAAGATGACGAGAAGACAGTAGTCGAAGCAGACTATAAGTGACAAATCGCTGGCAAGAGCTGAAGACCAGATAGGACACAGTGACATGGATGGTCAGAAGATTGTCAGATATTCCCAGGGCATGGCCCAGAGAGAGAAAAATCTGTGCTGATCATCTCCTCCAAATTCCTAGGCTGGGAGTTCCTCATTCTGAAGGTGTGGAAGGAAGCAAGAGTACCAGTGTCCTGAGGAGAACCTTAAAAGTCTGGCCTGCACTTGAGACCCAGAAATATACATAAAGCTCCTTGAGGCACGAATAGGCAATAAGCACTTTCAGTTCCTCAAAAAGAAAGCTGCTGTATAAATACATGCTATTATTACTACTACAATTTCAAGATAAATACAGCTCTCCTTTGTGTTGCAAATGCTTTTTTACTGACATTTTGGCAGCAACATGGTAAAAGAAAAGCAGGTGATCTGATGCTTTGAAAGCTGTGACCCCATAGGTATGAAGGCCGTTTATCTAGGCAAGCTATTAAGTGCTGTTTTATCAAATATTCTGATAGCAGAAAACACTAAGAAAGCCCTATAATTAACAGAGCCTGGCTTTCCTTTCTTGGCTTAATGATTGTATTCACTTTAAATTTCATCCAATTGCCACTGAGTATGTTGCAATCTTGAAATCTCAGGACTAAGTCAACACAGCAACCAAAATCTTGTTAAATGAGTAACCATATTAATGATGTCAACTCTTCTCCCAAGTTGGGGGAACCCTTTCTTAATTGGTCAGCTGATCCTGGGGAGAACAGCACCTGAAGCACAACCCAGGAAAGAAAGGGTTGGCAAGGTGGTAACTGCGCCCTCTCTCTCCACACGCCATTTTCCCAGATTCCGGGACTTACGTCAAAGAGACACAAGTTTCAGGGTTGGAGACGGGAACTCTTACCCATGTAGAGGATTCCATCTGAACTTCGGCACGGGGATGCCTGCACCAATTCTGGGATGGTAAAAGGAAGTTTCTTTAAAAAAAAAAAAAATGGAAAAAAGTTAACCAAGTCTTGTGCAATTATTATAATTTTACCAGGCAGTCTGTTTCTGTTACCTAATTCTGCTAAAAAGAGAGAAGCACTTTGCAGATGGGAGTTTTCCTAACTGAATACCAAGGAGAAGGGGCCACCCTATGCTTCCACATTTAGTTTTTACACTTATTTTTTTTGAGACAGGGTCTCACTCTGTCACCGAGGCTGGAGTGCAGTGGTGTGATCTTGGCTCACTGCAACCTCTGCCTCCTGGGTTCAAGCGATTCTCCCACCTCAGGCTCCCAAGTAGCTGGGATTCAGGCATGTGCCACTACGCCTGGCTAATTTTCCATGTATATTTTGACAAGCCTGGGGCTCCCAGGTCCCTGAGCTCCATAAACACCCACTTCTTTACTTGACCCCACATGTGGAGGCCCCCCAAGGTCTACTGTCCAGAGTGCTTCCCAGGGGTGACACAAACCATTTCTGAAAAGATTTACACAAATATGGAGAGTTACTTATTCTTCGAAATTCTAAGCGTGGGATAAAGAATTGTCCTGGCTTGAAATACAGAGCCAGAGCTGGCTAGACTGAGTAGAATGACAGTGCTTTGTAGAGTCCCATGGAGGGAGCCACGACATTCACGCTGAAGGGATGCAACCCTGGTGCCAAGGTCAAGCTTCGAGGAAAAGAAGTCCCCATTACATGGGCAACACAGGAATTTGAGGAAAAGAATTCTGATGTTTTCTTCGGTAAATAACTCACTATTGAAAAACAAGAAAAATTGAGGCTGTTGGTTTTAAAGAGGAAGTTAAGGTGGGTGCCAGGAAAAGAAACTCGAAGGAATCCAAATGTTTCAACTGCATTTCATCATAAAACTGATTCTTCTGAGTCTACAGCTGACATCTGACGAGTTCTTTTGGTTAATGTTCGTTTCAGTATACTTTATTTTTGGAACATTCTGTGTTCTTGAAATTGTTCTATAGATACCTGCTTTTATAGAAATGCCAGGCTTCTACTACACGGTAACCTTTTTCTCCAAGAAAGAAAAGATTTCTCTCTAGCTTTAATAAGCAGAGCTTTGAATACTAAAATCACTTGGCTTTTCCCATCATCCCAATATTCAAACCAAGCCTCAAAGGAGGAAAAATGCTGCAGAGCGGCTGCAATGACTGGGTTTTGCCACGTGTTTCTGAGAATCAGAAAGGTGTTGCACATCTTCCAGTCTTCTGGAGTCCTGTGGTCTCTGCTGAGTACTGCCACAGGTCTCCTGATTCAAGGCCCAAGCTTGGGAAACACTGTTTCTGGAGCTGCTAAACCACAACCCAGGAAGGAGCACAAGGGAGTGATGAGGGGCACCCTCTTTAAGAACCAACTCCAACACTGGAAGACGCAGCCTTGGGCATATTCCTTCATTTCTCCAGGCTCAGTTTCCACATCTCTAAAATGGGGCTGACACCCACAGGGCTGCTGACATATTCAAAAGAGATAATGTATACAACTCACTCACCCCAGTTTCTGGCAAACAAATTGCTTAAGAAATAGGGACTATGGCCGGGTGTGGTGGATCACACCTGTAATCCCAGGATTTTGGGAGGCTAAGGAGGGTGGATCACAAGGTTAAGAAAATGAGACCAACCTGGTCAACATGGTGAAATCTCGTCTCTACTAAAAATATAAAAATTAGCTGGGCATGGTGGCATGCACCTGTAGTCCCAGTTGATCGTGCCATTGCACTCCAGCCTGGGCAACAAGAGGGAAACTCTGTCTCAAAAAAAAAAAAAAAAAGAAAGAAAGAAAAGAAATGGGGACTACAGAGCTGTGGAGCGAAACCAGTGGAGAGCAGTGTTGAAGGTGAAATACACACAGCTCTACACAAGCTTGCCTCCACCACTCTGTTTTGGTCACAGGCATTCATAAAATAATTTTAAAATACCCGAGTTAAAGCCCACAGTCCACTTGTGGTCTAGACCAGTGGTTCTCATCCTTGGTTGCACATGAGAATTACTTAGAAGCTTTAAAAACTTTCTACTGCTGTGTAATTCGTAAATAGAAAAGCACGCATCATCATGCAGTTCAGTGAATTTTCACAAAGTGAACATACCCACGTACCCAGCATTCAGGTGAAGAAACAGAAGCCCCTCTCTCCCTCTTGCCCCCTTTTCTAGCCATAACTCTCCAGGGTAACTATTATCCTAACTTCAAAACAGTAGAGACTCGTTTTTCCTGTTTTTGGCTTTATATAAATGAATGGCAGTGTGTGGCCTTTTGTGTCTGTCATGTTTTGCTCAGCATCGTGCTTGCAAGTCATCCATGGTGTGTGTCGTCACAGACTGTTGGTCCTCATCCCCGTGCACGTCTCTTCTAGAATTTACTTTTCCACTCCACTGTTTATGTTATTTGGCTACCTTCAGCTTATTATAAATGGTCCTGCTGTACATTTGGGCACAGGTCTATTGGTGAACAAACATGCATTTCTGTTGGGTCTGTAGCCTAGGAGGGCATGACTGGGTCCTGAGGACTTTAGTACTTACTGCCAGTTTTCCAAACCACTTGTATCAACCTGCACTCCCACCAGCAGCAGGTGAGAGTCCTGGTTGCTCCACAGCACCAACACGTTTTTTCTGCTTTCCTTGTTTTGGCCATTCTGGTGAGTAGCAGGATGGCACTATGGCTTTAATTTGCATTTCCTAATGACTAATAAAATGGAACAGCTTTTCATATGTTTATGACCATTTGGATATTCTCTTCCGCTATTCTTTCATTGGGCTGTCTTTTTTTAATGTTCCATAGGATTTCTTCATATATTCTGAATACAAATCTTTCATTGGATGTGTATACTACAAAAACTTTGTAGCTTCTTCTCTTAATGAGGAAAAGTTCTTAAATTTAATATAATCAATGTATTAATTTTTTCCTAAATTTATAATTAGTGTTTTTTTAAATATCCTATTTAAGAAATCTCTGCTTACTCAAGGTCATGAAGATGTTCCACTACTTTTTTTCTTAAAGCTTTATTGTTTTGCATTTCACATTTAGATGTGTGATCTATCTGGGACTGATTTAGTATATGTTGTTGGGGGTAGGAGTTAAGACTTGTATTCCTATTGGATATCCCAATTTTTTTTCACCATTTATTGAAAAAACACTGTAAGTTGGGTGGTGGTGGCTTACGCCTGTAATCCCAGAACTTTGGGAGGCTGAGGCTGGTGGATCGCTTGAGCCCAGAAGTTGGAGACCAGCCTCGGCAACATGATGAAACCCCATTTCTATCAAAAATACAAAACATTAACTGGGCATGGTGATGTGCACCTCCCAGCTACTCAGGAAGCTGAGATGGGAGGCTCAGTTGAGCCTGGGAGGCGGAGGTTGCAGTGAGCCAAGATCACACCACTGCACTCCAGCCTGGGTGACAAAGTGAGACCCCATCTCTAAAAAAAAAAAATAAAGAAGAAAGAAGGAAGGAAGACAGGAAGGAGGAAAGAAAGGCAGGCAGGCAAGACATTGCAGTGTCACCTTTGTCATAAATCAGGTGACCACATGTGTAGGCCTGTTTCTATTATCTGGGGAGCTTTTAAAAAGTCCTGATGAAGAATAAAACAAAAAGAAAAACAAAACAAACAAAAAAAAGTCCTGATGACTTAAATCTATTAAATCGAGACCTTCTGGGATTGGGCCCTGTGTTGAAGGTCCCAATACTGTGTTTTAGAATTCTAGGTTATTTCAATGGATAACTAAGGCTGAAAACCACTGGTTTAGATTCTTAAATGAAGATGAGGGTGGAATATCACATGACTCTCCTAAGGAGTCCTCGGAAGGTGGGGCAGGTGGAGACAGCATTTCAAACTATATCTCTCCCTCCTAAGGTGAGAGTCACCATTTAGAGCAAACCCTGTTCCTAACATGAGATCCTCCAGTGCATGGGCTGGGCCATGAGAACCTGCCAGTCTGCATCTGTGTTTCTGAACTCTGGCACCACATCTAAAAGCTCATTTAGGAATCTCTCTGAAAAGACTGATGCCCATGCTCCACTCTAGACCACCTGAATCAGAATCCCCAGAGATTGTTTTTAAAAGCTCTTAGGCAGGAGACATGGTAAGACACTGTGCAGACATACTTATAGACTGCTGGTCTAGAACCTCTGGAGTATAAAAAGAAGCTAAATATACTCACTGTCAGGCCTTCATTATTCTTGCCTCCAAGTGTATACAGGCTGCCATCATTAGGATCTGGGAGAAAGGCAGGCCTAGAGATTAAATAATAAATATCAAAAATAAATTACAGCCCAGGGCATAGAACAGCATATCAAAGCCACGCAAAGCCATGATGGGGGGAATAGAGAGTGGGGGGTGGTTGTGTGTGGGTGTATAAGTGAGTATATAAGACAATTCCTCATTACCCTCTCTCACTTCAGCCATAGATAAATAAAATACCCCTATGGTATTTTATATACCATATATGGTGTTTTATATTCTATCCTCAAGTGGAGAAAAGTGGCCTGAAAGGGAAAATCATACAAAGCCATAGAAGACAAATCATAATTTGGTCAAAGCACTCTGGATGAAGGCAAAATATGTGAAAAGAACCTAGCAAGTCCACTTTTCAATTTCCACATCAACTGTATACAGAACTTCAGCCATTAATATTTAATAGCATGGCATGGTACGTAAACAGGTAGAACAAATCTGCTTTTAGTTTTCAAAAGACATTTTTTGTTTGACTGGAGGCAATAAAAGCAGACTCTAATAGGCTGACATCAGAGAGAACCCGCCGAGGGGACAGATCAAGGTCCCTCTGTCAGTAGCTTCCCTTGAAGCAGATGTGAAATGGTCTTTTGTCAAGTTAATCTGCTAAAGGTAACTACAGTCCCTCAGAACCCCCTGGTTGAATTGTTCCTTTACTTAGGATGTGCCATCATTTAAGGCTCTCACAGGTGCTATCCAACTTTTACTCTAATACATGCTCTCTGGCAGCAGGTCACATTCACCTTTTTTCTCTATAATATGACACAGCAAAGAGGAAGAGGTCCAGTCCCCCTGAGGACTTCGGAAGTTTAAGTTCAAAGCTCAACTTAAGTTTCATCTCAAATAAGCCTTTTTAAAACCACTGCCCTTCTCCCCCAGGAAACTGACCACCTCCTCCCCAACACAGGCTTTCATCATAGCACCTGTAAGACTTTATATGTCACTCACTCGTGTCATTCCTCAAACTCATAAATATATGCACTCCTAGCAATTGGCCTCATAAATACTGATTGAATGAAGAAGACTGAATTAAAGGGAAGTACTGAGCAAATCAGAAAACTTACTCTTCCACATGTGTTGGGACCTGCAGGACTGGATCTGTGCAAAAGAACAACAAAGACATCATCAGACACACCCCAAAATGTCCAGATTCCCAGAGGCTTCCCAGGACCAGGCCAAGTTGTGCCGGTAATAACTTTTTCCCCCTTGTTAACCTACATGGGATAGTGTACGTGAAGGGTATATGCACATTGCATCATGGTGCATATCTTTTAGAAAATATATGCAACATGATGCAAATATAAGCGCTTGGATAGTTACTGAGACTGGATAGAGAACTGAGACCAGAACAGAACTGCTTTCAAGAAACTTGCATATAACTTGGAAGATGGATGTCGAAGGAAGAATGAGTCACCACCCACAGTAGACAAGGGGTCAGAGCATCACTACCTGACACCTCAAGGACTTCTAAAACCTAAATCATTACCTTGTCAGATGCCTGGAATAGCTCCACATATTCCCATTAGGAAAAGTAAAACTGGTTTAAGAACTGACTTTGATTAGATAGTAAATGGACACACCTCTTTGGAGCAGCATAATCCTGGAGGCTTCAATTGTTCATTCCCTTTGGCCCACTCATTGCATTTCTATAAAATCTAATTTAAAGATAATATAAAGTATAAAAAATGCTTTTTGTACATAGATGCTCGTAGCAGCACTACAAATGATCTAACCAATAATATGGTTAAGTTATAGAATGTCCACCTGGCAAAAAATTAAGGCTTCTAAGAGGGATAATAAAGTTTAAGACGTATACAAACCTATGCTATTATGTTCAGGAGAAAAGATAACATTGTACAAAGAGTATTCATGCAACTATGGGGAAAGGCTTTAATGCACCTAACTAGATGGAAAGACCAGAAATGCTAATTGTAAGTTATCCTTGTTGGAAATGCGAACTCTCCCCCCAATCTTTTCTATATCTTAAAATTTCTGCAAGAGCAGGCATTACTTTTTAAATTGAGAATATGTTTTTTTTCCTCAAAGTCAATTTTATATTTGCAGCAATTAATAGCAGAATTCCTCCCTTCCTAGATTCTCCTGGGCACAAAGCAAGAGAAAACTCCTGATTCCAGGGGCAGATGGTGGTGGCAGGGAGAGGGCAGGAACACTGGCACAGCAACACTGTGTAGTGACAGATCTAAAAGTCTGCAGGCAGGAGACTCACAGTGATGAGGTATTTCTAGCAATCAAAACCCCACAGCCTTGCCATATACAACTTAAGCTCTGGGGGCAAGAATAGCAAGTATTCTCATATGATTTTGTATGAAGAATTCCAGATTCTGTAGGCTCTGCTTATGGTGACGGGCAGCTGCCCAATCCATCCAATTATTGGATGAAGGAAAGTCTTTCAAGCCTTATCGTATGTTGACTTTGCTTAAAAGTCCAGCTCCTATACAAAGGCATATGGTATTCACAACAACAGAGGTACACACACCATATGTGGTCTGTGGGTAGCAAACAAACAATTCACTAAATCAAAAACACTTTAGGAAACAGGAAGAACTTTCAGTCAGTAAGCATATGTTTATCTTTCCCATTAATCACCTCGGTACACTCTCACAAACAGACTGATGCAAGAGACAGGAAATAAAGGCACACCACACTCAACCTACTGAAACAAACTGGTCAAGGTGCAATTATAACCCAGCTACTTCAATGCAGGCCTGAAGCCATGCAAGCCAAGAAGAGCAAGAATATCATATTCCTAAGAAAACATGGCAGTAAAATGGCATCTTTTTTGTTTGTTTCAGCCACTTAAAGGAATCACAGACAAATGCAGACTAAGAAGACACAGCCGAATTCCAGCAATTCACCAGAAACAAGACATGAAGACCAACATGATTTAAATTCCTGTTCATAATCTGATCTTTGCTGTAGTGTTTGCTCAGTTTCACAGACTCGTCTTCAGATGCATATGTTCCTGGTTTTCCATAGCTTATCCACTGGTCATCTGACACTGAGGACTCACGTCCCAAGATGTGCCCTGTACCAGGAAGGTTCCAGTGACGATTCAGGGCATTGGCAGGAGACAGGGGAAGATTCCTGGGACAATTACAACAGTGTTTAAGAACTGTGATTTTTTTTCTAGGCTTAGGAGAAGGTAAACTCCAGTAGGAGGACCTTATGGTTGTCTTAGCATTTCCCATCCACTCGGTAAAATAAGCACCTGGAATAAGCCTCTTCAAAGCTGCAGGCCAGGTAAAAACACAATCATTAAGACAGTTCTGACAGAGGCAAGCAACCTGTTGCTTGGCTTCTGAAATGCAACAATGACCTAATTCTGTAAATGTTTTTAGGAATCATCTGAATTCAAGATTTGCTTTAAAATACTATAGAAAATAATTATATGGTTGGCGGGGGACGGATAAAACAAAAAGTGGCAGGCTGTTGATAACAGTTAAAGATGAGAAATGAGAGCACTGGGGAGTCATTTTACTACTCTCTTTACATATGCTTAAATTTTTTCATATTAAAAAAGGTTAAAGAGAAAAATCTTTGGAAAGTCAGCAAAAATAAAAACAAAAAGTATTATATGAAAATGTGCAATGAAAGAGCAACATGAAAAAATGGTTTTGATTTAATAATGAGAACTGTTATCAGGCAAGATTCTTGCTTTAAAAAAAGTTTTCAGCCATGTGAAAAGAAACGCTGTCCTACTTGTAGGGATGTAAACAAATACTGCTGTAAAATAAGCCACTATCTATATGGGGCCTGATAAGAATAAAAGCCAATCTCACCAAGTTGTTTTACTTTCAGAAAAAAAAAAAAAAAAGTTAGGGGGGAGTTACCTCATAAGTATAAAAAGTGGCTGTTACGTAAGGTAAAGGTAAGGTTATCTGGTAAAGGTAGAGATATGAGAAAATACAGCTGAAATCAAGGTTTGATCTCCAGGGATTAACACAGGGAAGAAACAAACCTGCTCACTGATCCCCTGGGAGCAGCCACTGGCCTCAACTCCACTCCCTGGCTCCCATCATGTGTCCAGCTGAGCCCTGGAATGGCACAAGCTTTACACCTGCAGACACTGACATCCTGGGTGAGGTCAGAAGATGCTCATTGCTAGGATATTGTGCAAATCTAAATCTCCTCGTCAAGCTCAGACAAATGACAAAACAGATGTCCACATCTTTCCTTTGTCCAAGTTCATAATGGTAAAGTTTTAAAGATTTCTGTCTCCCAAAGCAGTAAACTTTTGTCCCCACTCCTTCCTCCACACAGGGAGGAACATTGCCAGGTTCTCCCTTCAGCCTTTCTTCTCACTCAGAGAGCACATGAATCTCTGTAACTTCTACCCTAACCACAGTAGGGTTCTAGGCTCCCCTCTCCTGGGTCCTCTCTCTGGATCAACTGGACACGTCCACTACTTCCCACCAGTGCTCAGTCTCCACTTGCCCAAGTCACACCCTCTGTCTTTTGCCTCAGACTGGCTTCTACTCCTGACTACCCTATTTTGTTGACGGTAGCACCATTCTCCTAGAAGACAGCCATGACTCAAACAATACTGTTGACGTCTATTTCTCCCTAACATATGCCATCGGTTGCCAAACTCTGTGGTCTATTTCTTTTCTTTTTTCTTTTTGAGACAGAGTCTCACTCTGTTGTCCAGGCTGGAGTGCAATGGCACCATCTCGGCTCACTGCAACCTCTGCCACCTGGGTTCGAGTAGTTCTCCTGCCTCAGCCTCCCGAGTAGCTGGGATCACAGGTGCCTGCCACCACATCCAGCTAATTTTTGTATTTTTAGTAGAGATGGGGTTTCACCGTCTTGGCCAGGGTGGTCTTGAACTCCTGACCTCGTGATCCACCTGCCTCAGCCTCCCAAAGTGCTGGGATTACAGGAGTGAGCCACCACACCCGGCCAATCTATTTTGATGCCAATCGTAGTTCTGTGTCCCGTTTCCATTTCCCTTCAACACCATTGGAACCCTTTGTCTCTCAAGCCTTGCCTCCTCTCCCAATCTGTGTGGCCTTTGGAATCAGACAAACCAAGGCGTAAATCCTAGCTCTACCAATCACTAGCTGAGTAACCTTGGCAAAGTTACTTAAGCTCGCAGAGCCTCAATTTCCTCATCAGTAAGGAAAAAAAAATAGAGGTAACACCAACCTCATGAGGCATCTCTATGTGGATTAAATGTGTGTTGAGACTTTAAGTCAGTGCCTTGACTCTGAGAAGAGTGATCCTTTTAAAGGCATAAATCAGATTAAGCTTCTCTGTCACTCAAAATCCTCTAGTGGTTCCCAGTCTCACTCAGTGAAGGCCAGTGTTTACACAGTGGCTCATAAATCCCAAGCAGTCTCTCCCTTTCAACCTGCCACCCTCTAACAATCTCCCACCATTTTCCACATACTCCATTCCAGCCATGCCGGCCTCCAAGCATTCGGCCAGCACTGCTAAGCCTGCCCCTGCCTCAGGACCTTTGCACTGGCTGTTCCTCTGCCTAGGTCTTTGATCAACTGTTGCCATCTCAGAGAGGTCTTCCATGATCACCCCCTACTGCCCAGGATTCCTGACCCCTCTTCCCTGCTTAATTTTTCTCCATGTCACTTCCTACCTCTGTAGTTCTGTATATTTTATTTTTACTTAATGCCTGACTCTGGCCACTGAGGGCTGGGATTTATTTTTTTGTTGTCTGTAACTTCCCAGGGATCTAAAACAATACCTGACACACAGGTGGTAACCAATATATTGTTGAATGGAGCAATTAAGTATCATCGCCTGTCTTAATCTGTTTGTGTTCCTATAAAGGAATACCTGAAGCTGGGTAATTTATAAAGAAAAGAAGTTTATTTGGCTCATGGTTCTGAAGGCTGTACAAGAAGCATGACACCAGCATCTGTCCCTCATGAGGGCTTCTGGTTGCTGCCACTAGTGGCAGAAAGCAAAGGTGAGCCAGCGTGTACAGACATCACAGGGCGAGAGAAGCAAGAGAGGGGGAAAAGGTGCCAGGCTCTTTTTAACAGCCAGCTCTCACAGGAACTAACAGGGTGAGGACTCACTCACTACAGCAAGGAAAGTGCCAAGCCATTCAAGAGGGATTCACCCCCAGGACCCAAACACCTCCCATTAGGCCTCACCTCCATCACTGGGAATCAAATTTCAACATGAGGTTTGGAGTGTCAATTATTCAAACTAGAGCAGTTTCCTTCCTACTTCTACTATTGCCCAGCCTGGAAATCCATTGTTGATCGCTTCTAATAATCCAGCAGGTATACTCTACTCACCCTGAATCCAGGATCTACATAGCACTCCCTGTTCCTCCACCCGGGCTTCTGAGCAGTGCTGTGGAACACACTGCAATCATTTGTGGCAATGCCATCATACATGGTATCTCCATGGTGCGGCCAGCTAGGCCCCTGCCACTAGGAGATTCATTTATCTACTTCCTGGCTGACTTCTGTTCTCACCCCTGTAGCTGGCATTTCAAACCACCCCTTGCCTCAAGCTCCCTTTCTCTCTACAAATGACTCTGCCTTCTAAGTCACGGGGGAAATTAAGGGAGACTGAGTGAGCTCTCTGAAACTTCCTACCCTTCACTTTCTACATCTACCCAGCTCTGCCCTTCCCTTCACATCTCTATAAAGGGACAATGCTTTTGTCTTCACATTCATAGATTTTTCACACTCACATCTAGATCCTGTCTCCAAGGATCTTCAACTCCTCCTTTGCCTATAAACATAAAAAGCTCTTGGCTCTGCCCGCTCGTCTGTACACTCTCCTTTCTCTCCAAAATGCATCCATTTCAAGTTTACAGTTCATTGAATCTAGAAAAACACACACCCATGTAACTATCTTCACCATCAAGATACAGAACATTTATATCACCCTAAAACATTTTTTCATATCCCTTTGGATTCAATATTCCCAAATTCTGCTCCAGATAAGCACCAGTTCATTTTGTTTGTTCTAAAATTTCACAAATGACCATAGTGTAGGTACTCTTTTGTGCCTGGCCTCTTTCTTTCATATAATGCCTTGGAAATCCATCCACATTGTTGTATATATCACAGTTTGCTCTTTTTTTTTTTTAATCACTGAACAGTATTCCACTGTAATAACTTACTATAGTGTGTTTACCAGTTACGTGCTAATGGACATTTGAGTTGCTTCTATTTTTTTGGCTAGTGTGAATAAAGCTGCTATGAACATTTGTGTATGAGTCTTTATTTGGACATATTTTCATTTTTTTTTTTTTTGAGACGGAATCTTGCTTTGTCGCCCAGGCTGAAGTGCAGTGGTGTGATCTTGGCTCACTGCAACCTCTGCCTCCTGGGTTCAAGTGATTCTCCTAACTCAGCCTCCCAAGTAGCTGGGACCATAGGTGCGTGCCACCACGCCCGGCTAATTTTTGTATTTTTAGTAGAGACGGGGTTTCACCACATTGGTCAGGCTGGTCTTGAAATCCAGACCTTGTGATTCGCCTGCCTTAGCTTCCCCAAGTGCTGGGATTATAGGCGTGAGCCACCGCGCCTGGACCTATTTTCATTTCTTAAAACACTGAAGGGGGACTGGCTGCATTATACTGTTTACATTTGACAAGAAACTGACAAACAGTCTGCAAAAGCAGTGGTACTGTTTTATATTTCCACCAGCAATGTATTAGAGATTCCTATGGAATTTTTAGAATGTTGATTCCTAGGTTCTTCCCCCAAGAAGCTGGCTTTGTAGGTAGAGACAGGGAATTTGCTTTTTTAACCAAGCTGGGTGACTGAGCCATGCAGGGAAACTACACTGCTCCAAATCCTCTGTTCCACCTTCCTGCCTTAACTCCCTCTATCACTGCCCTCTGGCCCCTACCCTCAGAATAAGATCAGAACAACCACTGCCGCATTCCCGAGACCAAAACCGATACCTGCAAATCCTCCGCATGGCACCTGACAATGTTCTCCCTTGTACTACCTGACCCAGTCCCACTTGCAACTGCTATGGGTTTCACAGCCCAAGGCCACACTCCCAGGACCCGCTCCTTGTTTCACATTCCCCAGAGTGGCTGGTGGGTCACTTCCACCCAGCCACACAATCTAGAAACTCGGGGCTGTCCTTGCTGCTGCCCTTTTCTTCATTCTCCCTCCCATTCAATTCATTGAAAATTCTGGGTTTTCTAAGATTCAATCCACTATACACTTCTTAAAATCTATGTCCTCCTTTTCATCTCCTTTATCACTGCCAAAATTAGGGAGTTACCACTTCCCACTGGTCTACACCACAGTCTCCTAACCAGCTCCATGTCTTGGAGTCTCTGCCTCTCAGATACACACTCCATCCACTGCCTAAGACAGCCTGGCGAAGGCAAATTTGTTCCCCTCCATGAAATCTGACAGTGACACCCCTCTGCCAACTGAATACCTTTCATTTCTGTGGCTCAAGTCGGAGTTTTTCAAACTTTCTAGGCTCATAGCACCCTTAGTGTCTCAGTAATTTGTTCAATGTTAGGCCAGAAGAAATACCTGATGGTTCCATTTATTAAGGAGTTAGGACCAAACAAATCATAAGTACTTAGGGCCTAGTAACTTAGAAGCCATGTGGGGGAAAAATACATACAGACTGGAAGAAAACATTTTATTTTATTCTTAACCATGATTACTTACTAATGAGATGGGTTATACCTGTTGGGTGCTGCACAACTTCCAAACCCTGTAAGAAGATTGGATGCTGCTGCCTTGTTACCATTCCATAGTGATTTTCGTGTGTTGTTTGAATTTTATCACAGCAACCGCCCAGAACTCAGCTTTACAATGATGGAACATCAATGAAAGGAAGGCAGCACAACTTAATGTTGAAACTATAAACTCCCTCAAGCATGGTATTGGAAACATGTCGATGATCACTGTTTCAAAACCCTGTCCCAAGCTGCAGCGTCCCAGAGAGTTCACTGCAGCACCCCAGAACACCTTAGCAAATGATTTGGGAACCACAGGCCTAAGTGTTCACGGCCCTCCAAAACCAGGGCCCAATCCTTCTCCATGATTCTCTCTTGATGACACCTCTTCCCCAAACTCACCCCACGCCTTCTCATGTTCATCTCTGTGTTTTCCATCATCTGTTCCATCGCCATCAACCTAAGTCTGCTTGGCCCTTAGGGTCTGTTCAAAGGCACCTTTCTCTGGGAAGTCAGAAACTGACTGTCCACTGCACTTAGTATACGCTTATGATGCACTTATCATGTTCTCAAGGACAGGTACTCAATGACATGTGGCTTCTCTGGTTCTCAAATATCTGGAGGTTGGACTGAATTTTAAGCCCTTTGAGGGGCAGAGGTCATGTACTTTGTTTATTGCGAAATATACACAAAGTGCAGAAAGCTTACTACAGAGTTCAATGAATAATCAGAGTACAGACTCCTGGATCACTGCTGCCTGGGTCTTTGCTCCCCTCGGATGTAGGAGGCAATACTGTCTGTAGAATGAAAGGAAATCAATAATTTAAGATATTCAATATTGCAAATACAATCATTCAAATAAGTTTTCCCTAGTGAGAACGATTTTTCCGCACAGAAACCTACATTACAAAAGCTAAAAACAGCCCAGGCATAGTACTGTTTCTTCACTCACATTTAAAGATTATTTAAATTTATGGGTGGAATGATATAGCATTTGTTTTAGAATAACGGAAGGGAGGGGGACAGGGATTACCACGTGTTGATCATTATTGAAGCTGGGTGCTGGGTACATGGTTTCATGCTACTACCCTCCTTACTTTGGGGTATGTATAAAGTTTTTATAAAATGAAAAGTTAAAAGGAAAAAAAGAAGCTAAAAACAGAAGCTATTTAAGGCAAACGTCTGCAACAGGTTGGAGAGAATGGGCTGTTCCTCCTGCTATCACCTGTGGCGTAACTGTGGCGAGCCTGCTCTTCCAGTTGCACAGGGCACAGAGGGACTGAAGGGAAACCCACGTTAAGAGCATGAAGGACCCTGTCAGGACCATCCCAGGCTTCCCTAAATGCAGGCTTGGCAGAATTGGTGAGGCCATGGGGAAAACATGGGGTGATAAGTCAGCTAAACAGAAAAATGTCTTTCACTAAATCAATGAAAATTTAAATAATTGTTTCAAACCAGACTTCGGGATCGACAGCCTCTCCCTGGAGGTAGCTCTGGGCAGACTTCCTTCTATGTAGGAAGAAATAAGATCTCTTTGATTACAGAAGCCACAAGAACAGGTTGCTCACTTGACTGGAGCTCAAGGAGCCTCACAAGATCATTCTCTTCTCTTTCTCAGATGAGCACGGGATTTCTGGAACATACTACTTTTCCAGTGGAATCTAGATGACCCCTGGCTTTACTGCCCTCCTCCACCTTGTTCTTTCTGACCCCATCTGACCACCTTTCTGATCCCGCTAATGCAGCATTGAAAATCAATGCTGTACAACTCTCTCTCCTATACAACTAAGATACCACCAGCACTTTAGGAGGCCGATGCAGGTGGATCACAAGGTCAGGAGTTCGAGACCAAAGTCTGGCCAAGACAGTGAAACCCTGTCTTTACTAAAAATACAAAAAATTAGCCAGGTGTGGTGGTAGGTGCCTATAATCCCAGCTACTCAGGAGGCTGAGACAGGAGAAATGCGTGAACCTGGGAGGCGGAGGTTGCAGTGGACTGAGATGGTGCCACTGCACCCCAGCCCTGGAAACTGTGCGAGACACTTTCACAAAAAAAAAAAAAAAAAAAAAATTGACACACAGTTAGAAAGTCTCCAAACCAGTCCCTTCTAAGTGTATATCTAGCAGTGATTTTAAATATTCTGGGTTGGCCCTTTTGAAAGGTATTTAAGGACCCACAAGCAGAGATGAAGTCTCAAGTGCTGTATAGTCTGTGTAATCCTCGACATGCACGCTCCCCCATTACTCCACCAGGAGGAAGAGGACTTTATCAGTAAAGTAGTCCAACTACTAGTAATTTTCTGTTGAGATGTACCAAGCACATCTCAGAAACAACTGTCACACATCTACTCCAGCTGGGTCCTCTGTTAAGTGCCATGCAGGATAAAGAAAGGAGCTTATGGCTTGAATTACGAAGCTGATATATATGAACAATACATAATGAACTGCTAGAACATGGGGCATGCACCACAGGCTTTCCCAGGTGGAACCAGAATACTCGAGCAGAAAACTCTCATAAAAGCAGCCGGCCCCGAGCACGGGGATGACAAGACAACATGAGTGAAAAACCATCACTGTGTTCGCAGGACGGAGGATGCAGGCTTAGGAAGTGTAACGTGTTCCTCCTGAGAAACAACACAAATGAGGCTGGACTGCAGGCAGTGATGCCATGAGGAAGAAAGCCTTGAAAACTTTGTGATGTGGAATGTTGGGCACTATGGTCCAACTGGAAGCTTCTGAGAAAAAGAGAAATGTGATACAGGGTGAGCATCCCAAACCCGAAAATCCAAAATCTGATATGTTCCAAAATCTGAACCCTGAGCACCAACGTGATGCACAAAGGAAATCCTCACTGGAACATTTTAGATTTCAGATTTTCCAATTTGAAATGTTCAACTGGTAAATATAATGCAAATATTCCAAACCTGAAAAAATCCAAAATCAGAAACACTTCAGGTCCCAAGCATTTTAGGTAAGGGATATTCAACCTGTACGAGTCCTCTGAAGGCAAGTTAGACAGGTGGGCATTGGGGCACAAAATGAAGGAAAAAGGGGAGAAGGTGTGACATGGTAAAAGCCCCATAAAACTGCATACCTTAACCATACCTTGGCTTTCTGTTTAAACTGCTCTCTGAAACCCGTAATGTGACAGGCAAGCAGTCCAAACCCAGGCCATCTTGGCCCCTGCGACTTGTAATTTCCACCCTACCCAGACAATGTGTAAACAAATGCTTATCTCGACTTTTGTTAACCACTTAAGTAACAATCAGAATGTCAAAAGTCCCCTGGCCCTTGGAATATCTGAAGCTCCTCACCCCCACCCCCGCCCCTCACCCTCATCTCCGCCCAGAAGCTGATTTACAGAATTCACTAGCCCTCGGAATGTCTGAAGCTCCTCACTCCCACCCCCACCCAACACGCTCACCCCGAGGTGGCTTTAGGGGTATAAAAGGTCTTGACACCCTCCTTTTCGGGGCCACGGGTTGGAGAGACGCGAGTCCTCTGTGGTCGCCGGCAATAAAGACCCTGCCATTTGGCATACTTTTGTCTTGGTGTTGACTTTCTATGCTCGGTTCAGTACAACAAAGGAATCACAAAGGTGCTGCAGCAGCCCCAGACAGACTTGAGCTCGAGAGGAGGGAGGGCGGTGAAGGGGAATCAGAACTGTTTCAGCTGGGTTCTCTGTTAAGGCTGCTGAATTCTACTGTGTTCTCATTTATCTCCACCTTGGCAGACAGGAGGGAAAGTGTTAGCAAAACCTGAGACCTGTCCAGATAAACACAGTGAGAGAAAGGAATGAGTTAAAAATGATTAGGAGATTTTAACCCTTGCTGACAGGTAACAGTGAAACTAGAAAGGCGTAGCCTGAATGAGGTAAACAACTGCTATTTTCTCAAGAATGTGCTTAAGGTTCTGTTTTCTTATTAAAAAAAAAAATTACTGGCAGAAACAAAGTCATTCACCCTCCCTTAACTCAAACCTTCAGTCTCCCAAATATGTTTCATTCATTCGAGTGACCCAATTAGGGAATACTTCTCCTCAATGGCAGCCCATTCCTTCCCTTCAGAGAAAAAGCACTTCATTAACCTAAGCTATAAACTCCCATTAAAGCTGTTAGGTCCAAATTGTAAGACAGAAAGTCTCAGACATTCTTTACAGTTCAGCTTTCATGAGGAAAGCATTTTTTTTAAAAGGCATCTAATCAAAGGCCCTCAAATTCTAATCTCATCAGAACTGGAAAAGGATGTAACAAGTTTTCTTCAGAGGTAACCTCTGTAAGCCATGAAACATTACATTTGACAAAGACGATCATGTAGAAATAACCAAGTAATCCAGAAAACTGCCCATACTAAAGGCAGCTGAATTCTACTGTGTTCTCATTTATCTCCGTCTTGGCAGAAGTAACTCAGGCCGAAAAACACACACTGAACAGTATAATCAATCATGAAGGCACTGAAGACAATTCATCACTACACAGCCTATGTCCAAGTCCCTCTCAGGATGCCAGAACCTCACAGAATTCATTCCTGAGTGAGGAGGTGCCATCAAACCAGACACTCAAAGGTGAACCAAGGGACAGGGACTAAGTCACAGCCAAAATAAGGCACTTTATCCATGTACTTCAATCACAACCATATTCAAACACACGCCAACCAATCCTGCAAAGACGACCCATTGGAGCTGAGATCCACACTACATGTGTGGCAGCTGCTAAGAGGAGCCATCCGAAATGAGAGATGCATTACTTTGAAGTGAGTCCCAAAAATAAGGGAGGAAAGTAAGTGGGGGTACAGGTGAACAAGGCTAGATAGAGCCAGTCCCTGTCAAAGTTGAGTTATGGGTATATGGGGGTTCTTTATATAATAGTTCCATGTTTGGGTATGTTTTAAACCTTCTATGTTTAAAAGTAAAATACACAAAAAAGAAAGAACCAACACGTTTTCAAGATGCTTGAAAGCAAAAACAGGCTTCTATCACAGCCCCTTTCATAAAACTTAATTTTCAATCCTTCACAACAATGGAGAGGAAAGAAACAACTTTCTTATACTTAAGCAATGAGGTAGAAAGGTAGAGGATGCATGTTGTAAGCCTAGAAAAGTCTTTGAGAGAAAACAGGTTAGACCTATGAGCAAAACATCATCACTTTTCACAATTTCCCCTCCAAATGTTTCCATTGCACTTTTAAAGACAGATCTCCAACTCTTCCAGAGTAACACACACACTGCCTAAAGCGCAGGACAGAAAAACTAACTGCCAAAAGCCATGCAAAACCCAAGATCAGAAACTAGAACTGGAAACTGTCATGGCTATGATACAAGCAACAAATGATTCAACCTGAGAAGGCAGGCAAGCCCCATCTGTTTCTCAGGACTCCCAGAAGACGTCCAGGCAGAAGAGTTCTGGGACCCAAGTCAGCATCAGGTGCCTCAGACACTTACTGAGCGTCCTGGCTGCCCAGAGCCCCAGCAAGGGGGTAGAAATCCACTAGGAAGCAAATGAGAACAAAAATTTACAACACAAGCCAGAAGTGCCACAACACAGGGTGCAGCAAAGCACCTCCAAAACCCAGACAAAGACAGGGCCCACCCTGCTTGAGAAGCCAGGGAGGTAGCCTGGGAAGGGGTCTTCACAGATGAACAGGAGCTTGTCCAACATTGTAGGCTGCTGGTGGAAAGCGAGCATAAGCAAAGGCCGAAGGTCTCCAAGGCCTGGTATGGAGTTACATGGCTGCCAGTAAGGCACCTGCCGGGGAGGGGAGAGAGCCCAGGGAGTTGGGGGTGGGTGGGTGAGAGACCACAAATAGCCTCGCACATGCACTAAGAAGCTTAGACCTGACCCTGTGGAGCAGCACGTCTCAAACTAGCAGTGGTGAAGGGCCAGTTGTTGAAATGGCCAACCCATCATGGATGATGCTCATGCTCCCTATTTGTCCTTTCCCCAACACTCACAGGTAACACCACACACACCGGCACAGGCGGGACGCCACCACTAAAGACAACACCAAGAGTATTTCAGCAGGTAGGGTCACAGCTGGGTCCAACTGGTCTTTTTGGAGGGTGTGTCTGAGGGCAGTGTGATGAGTGAACGAGAGGGCTAAGGTAGGGGGGCATGGATGGTGCTCAGGAGACCATTGCATTCATCTAGGAAATGAATGCCAAGAGCCTGGCTAAGGCACCAGCAAGGGGGCCAGAGAGGAGCCGTCAGACTTGCAGGGTCCTTCCTAGTCTACATGACAGGGCTCGGTGAGCACCTGTGCATCAAGGGGGATGTAGCAGAGCATCATTCTATTTTCTCTATTTTCTAGACTGCTTGGCCATGATTCTTCAGCACAAGGAGGAACTGTGGCAAGAGGCATGTGTTTAGAAAGAGATATTCATGTGAGAATAAAATTGTCTTCAAATTTCAAATAACTTTGTTCTGACTCTTCCCTCCTAAGAAATCTCTAGTATTATGTCCTGTTTTTTTCACCTGCTGTCCCTCAGGACCTAGAATAATATCTGGAGAGTTTCATCATTTATCTGAACATCCACTCAAGGGACATCTCAGGAGTCTGGGGCCAGCTGGCTATGAGAGTAGTCATATTGCATATTTTTATGATTAGCAAAGAACAGTTCTAATTTGACCTTGCCCTTTATGCCTACTATTGGAAAGGAGATAGGAGAAAATGGAGCAGGGTTGCTAAAGAATAATCTGTAATTTGATGGGGATTCAAGTGTCAAAAATCAGCATTAACTAGTATTTCAAGGTGAGCTCAAGAAGCCCTAAACCAGTCACAGAAATACTAAAGAAAGTCCTCTAAACTCCATCAGGCCAAAGCAAGCTAATCTAAAACAAAACGTGATAGCAACATTCTCAGTTTGCATTTGGTCTAAAAGTGCAGAGATGAAATGTATTTAACCGTATTCACTGGTGAAATTTTAGAGAAAGACAGACTGTGATGTCGCTATAGTTACAAAATCACTGCTTAGAAGGACGGCCCCTAAAGTAAAATGTCACAACCCGAATTAGTTCCAGAAAACAAAACTCATTTTCTCTATTAGGTATAATTTGCCACTATGGTGTAAGAAACCTACATTTCTAGAAACTACAACACATTTGGCTGAGGAATAAAAGCACCTGCCAAACCACCACAAAAAGAAAAAAAAAAAAAGCCCAATTTGTTGGCTCCTGAAAAAAGTAAACAGCTAAGTGGAGTTGGAATTGCAGGCCTCTATTCTGAAGAACCCTAGTTTGATGAGTTAAAGGTATTTGCATCAGGAAGTTTATTCCATTCAACTCTGAATCCCTCTTTGAGACTCAGACCCAAGCTAGTATCCTCCCTTGCCTGGACTAGTACAGTATACCCCTGCCTGGTCTCCCAGCTTCTTCCTGGCCCATCTGTTCAGTCTCAACACAGCACCTGCTGATCCTGTAAAGTGGAGGCCATGTGTCTTACTCTGCTCAGATGACTATAACAAAATATCACAGACTAGAGGGCTTGAACAACAGAAATTTATTTCTTATGGTTCTCGAAGTCTGAAATTGGGTTCTCGTAAGGGCTCTCTTCTTGGCTTGCAGATGGCCACCTTCTCACCATGTCCTCACGTGGTGGAGAGAAAATGAGTGAGCTGTGGTCTCTCTTTCCCTTCTCAAAATGACACTCATCCATCCTAAGGGCTCCACCTTCATGATTATCTCCCAAAGGCCCCATCTTCCAGTACCAGCACACTGAGGGTTAGGGCTTCAGCTTATGAATGGCCGTGGAAGGATGACACAAATTCTCAGTCCAGAACACCAGGGCATGTTGCTCCTTGCTTCAGGTTCTTCCAACGGCTGAGAAAAAGCCAACGTCCTCACAGCAGCCACCAGGCCCTACACCAGTGGTATCCTTAGAGGGGCACAGCTCCCTAGAGAATGCTTGGGAAATTGACAAAGTTATTTTCTGGTGGTCACAGTAGACTAGGGGACTTTACAGGCACTAAGTATGGGGGACCAGGGATGCTAGTAGTCCTGTACAACCAGGGATTGCCCTGCACCTGCATGCCACTCTGATGTCCTACCAGACACTCACAGGCCAAAACCCTTTACTAATTATCTGAGCCTACAGTCTGTTTTATACACAAGCACAAATGTCCTTTTTCATAATATACTAAATTTTCTCAGAATGTAACTACTATGCAAGGCAGGTAAGACTGTACTTCTTTTGTTGGAAACACTACCAAGAACAGTTCACAATCTTGGAAATCCAGTCACCATGGCTACGGTGGTAAACCATCCCGTGCTTATCTCCATCTGCATCCACAGGCATAGCATTTGCTCATGGGGGGAGTGCCAGTGTGTGTCTGAGCATTTACATGTTATGTCTATGTGATTAAAAATTACTTTCCTATTATTTATTTTAGATTACCAGTTCAGCAATATATTTATTTCTTTTTGAAACTGTGTATATGTAGGTTACTGACCATAAATTTTATTTCAGTAAGCATCTTTATAGTAAATATTAAGTAATGGAAGTGCCGGGTCCCTCCTGCCCTATATGACTGGCCCATCTCTCTCTGGGCTTATCTCCTCCCCTACTGTCTCCTCCAGCCACGTCAACTCTGTGCTCTTCCACCGTGCCAGGGATACTCTCACTCTTTTTTTTTGTTTTGTTTTGTTTTAAGGACACTTCACCTTTGACCCGCTATGTCAGATGCTACAAGACTTCCTTGACTCCTTGGGCTCTTGCTCAAATGACACCTTCTCACTGGTGACCTCCTTGTTTAAAATTGCAGACTCCCATCCCAACCTGGCACTGCCCATTCCATGTCCCCACTTCATTTTTTCTCCAAGCCTCTCATCACTACTAACTAATTCACTTCCTGTCTGTTTTCCCAATAGAATGAAAGCTGTCTGAAAAAAGGCTTTGCCTGTTTTGTTCACTTGCTATATCCTCAGGACCTAGAGTAGCATCTGGATACCTTTACCATTTATCTATATTTTTTGACACTTTAGAAAAATTTTGAAATCTTTAGTTATAAACACAAGATTAAAATTAAACTGAAAACTCAGGGTATCTACACATTACCATCTTTGATCTTTGTACAGAAATACAAATTAAGGCTGCTGGTATCTGGGGGCTGAACTAAAACACTCCAGCTTATTCTTAGAAAAACAGACTTAAATAATCATGAATACTACTGGAAATTATTAGGCTGGGCAAGGCGGCTCACACCTGTAATCCCAGCACTTTGAGATGCCAAGGCGGGCAGATCACATAAGGTCAGGAGTTTGAGACCAGCCTGGCCAACATGATGAAACTCTGTCTCTACTGAAAATACAAAAATTAGCCAGGCATGGTAGCATATGCCTGTAGTCACAACTACTTGGGAGGCTGAGGCACAAGAATCACTTCAGCCTGAGGGGCAGAGGTTGCAGTGAGCTGAGATCGCACCATTGCATTCCAGCCTGGGTAACAGAGGGAAACTCTGTCTCAAAAAAAAAAAAAGAAAGAAAAGAAAAAGAAAAGAAATTATTAGACCTTAATTGGATTTCTCTAATTCTTCCTTTAAGTGTCTTGTAACTCCTCCTCCCAAATCAGTCACTGTATTCTACTGATTCTATTTCTGGTTGCCTCTCACCCTTCCAATCCCTCCCCACTTTTCAGGTCGGCTTCCTGTCTCTAGTCATCCCACATGCAGCTGTTGGATTCATCTAAAAGTGAGCACCTGTTGAGTCACTCACCTGTTCAATCACATTAATAGCTCCCAATTTCCTGTTCAGTCAGATACAAATGCCTAAGTGCTCCAGTAAGACTCAACATCCCTTTGTAATCCTCTCTCCCTCTACCTGGAAACACTGCTAACCTCCTGCTAAATGGGATCAGCTCCTGCACCCTAGACCTGCTGCCTCCTTTGCTTTTTTCCAGGCCTCATTCCCAACTGAACTCAATTCACCCACCAGGGCTCACCCTGACACCCCGCTTCACAGAGCCTCTTGCCCTCCAAATGGATGTGGGCTCACAGCACATCACTGGTCCCTCTCGTGAGTGGTTACAGGACTCGGCTATGTTGAAGGCCTGTGTTCTTACATTTTCACCATGGGTTTAGACCATGGACTTCTTGAGGAGAAGGTCTGCCTTTTTCATTTTGGTGTCCTATACAACAGGAGCCCCCAGCCCCCAGGCCGTGGACCCATACTGCTCTGTGGACCGGTCTGTGACCTGTTAGGAACCAGGCCACACAGCAAGAGCAAGAGGTGAGCAGTGGGTGAGCAAGCGAAGCTGCATCTGTATTTACAGCCATTCCTCATCACTCACATTACCGCCTAAGCTCCACCTCCTGTCAGATCAGTGGTGGCATTAGATTTTCATAGGAGTATGAACCCTGTTGTATGCTACGCAGGCGAGTGATCTATGTGGCATGTTTCTTATGAGAATCTAATGCCTGATGATCTGTCACTGTTTCCCATCATCCCTAGATGGGACCATCTAGTTGCAGGAAAACAAGCTCAGGGCTCCCACTGATTCTACATTATGGTGAGTTGTAAAATTAGTTCATTCTACATTACAAGGTAATAATAATAATAGAAATAAAGTGTACAATAAATGTAACGCACTTGAATCATCCCAAAACCATTCCTTGCCCCCACTCCCCCAGTCCATGGAAAAACTGCCTTCCTTGAAACTGGTCCCTTGTGCCTAAAAGGTTGAGGACAGCTGCTATACCAGATCTCTCACATTCTAGGTTCTCTAAATACACATTAAGCTGAGTAAAAAAGAGGCAAATTCTTTCAGCTCTCAGTTACAGGAGAAAACAGGTTAATTCCTATGTTTGTCTAAGTAACAGACAGATAGGACACAGTTTTGTTGGATACAGATGACGTTAGTTGCAGAAACGAAGAACTGGAAAAAAAAAATCAACTTAAAGCATTCCATGCAGGGGAAAGCAAAGCAGAATGAAGTGGCTCAGGGTGATGCCCTGCTTGGGAACACTGAAGCTGAAAGACATGCCCTAACATTCAATAGCCAAAGTGTTTCTCTCAATTCCTATGTGACTTGTTGATTTTCATCTTTGGACAAAAGAGGAAATCCCAAAGTTTAAAAGACTCTGTTTTCATTTTAAAAACATTAAAAGGCTTAACACAGGCTTAATACAAAGAGACAGTATTAGAATTAGAATATTGGTATTATTTTAATACTTATATTCTAACACTAATTATTATACTAATACTTAATTATCTAATACTAATACTTATATTCTAATTATAAGTATTAGAATATAAGTATTAAAAGACTTAATAAAGGCTTAATACAGAGAGACAGTACAGATGATGTTCTTGGAGCCTGCAATACAATATAATACTCTACAATCTTCCTGTCGCCACTCACTCCTGAGAGCTGGTCTTCGGGCTGCTTAAAGTTCCTGCTGATCCAAGCAGGGCCCAGGCAGGTGGGGCAGGATGGCCTGTGGGTCCCCAGGTGTCATCATCAGTGGCCGGTAACGAGCTTTATTGCTGAATTCACAAGACAATGTGTGATCTTCTGACATATGCCAATATTTTTCCATCTAGAATACTGTTTTGGAACAACTTTATTAAGGAAGGAAAAACACTGGCTGCGCTCATGACAGTAATGACTCACAGAGCAGTGACGAAAGAGAACAATGCTGTTCAGACCCAAACCTCAGGCCAAATGAGAATTATTACCAGACAGATTAAATAATATAGATGACTCCGAAAGTCCCAAATCCTGGGATTTGCATGGCTTTATCTGGGAAGATTACTTTGGAAATCAAATACAATTTCCCAGCTGTAGGGCTTAACTCTGCTAGTTACCACCAGGAAGATCAGATCATAACATGGACACATGGCAGGTTAAGTAAGAAACAAGCTCAGTCTTTACTCCCCTCACCATAACAACCCAATAAAGTGGTTAACTTGGATGAATGTCAAATCTTGCAGCCCTCAATTATTTCAGCCTCTATAAAAACAAATGAGTAATTTGAGGTGTTGAGAAGATACCTTCTCGTAATTATGATTACAAGATTCTAATCATGAGAACAAATTTAGTGCAGCATGTCTTCATAAAGACCAACCAGCCAGAGCTATTAATAGAAAAGCCTAGAGCCATTTAAACATGAAGTCTAAACAGAAGCAAAAAAGAAAAGAAGGTAAAACGTGCTTCTTTAACTGATGCACTTAGTGGATAACCACAGCAAAGCTACAAACATATCCTTTGAGCAGAATATCTTTTCCTCTCTTTGATCTCATTCTTCTTTATTTCTTATTTATTTTATTAGATAATGAATAATGTTTTCTCCTTCTCCAGAATATGTTTATGTGGAACCAGATAAGCAAATGTCCATGTCGCCCAAGGACCAAATCCAAATTACCTTCTTTTAAAGTCCATTTGATTGAGCCTGTCCTCTTGCTGACAGCATGCAAACTTCCATCCAGCGTGGACACAAACAACAAGGTTTCAGGAAGTGTCACTGTGCTGGTACTTCCCAAAATCTGCAATGAGATACAGAAGAATCTTCATGTTGATGTGATTCTTCACCTTGGGCATGTACAATCACAGACCCCCACTCCCAAGGTTATCCTGCTAAAACCCTTCATTTTACAGATGAAGAAATGGAAGGCGGAGAGCCTAAATTCCCACTCAGTCAGGGCTACAACCCAGGTCACTTCATTCTAAGCAGTGATCCTGCCTGCAGACAGGCAGGCTCATGACCTAACATTACAAGGACAAGAATTCTGAAATAATCCATGGGTAGTCTTAACTGAAACAAAGGGGCAAAGTATGTTCAGCTTTCTGACTTCCTTCTCTTGGGTCTGTTCTTTTTTTTTTTTTTTTTTTGAGATGGAGACTTGCTCTGTCGCCCAGGCTGGAGTGCAGTGGTATGATCTCAGCTCATGGCAACCTCTGCCCCCTGGGTTCAAGCAATTCTCCTGCCTCAGCCTCCCTAGTAGCTGGGACTACAGGCACATGCCACCATGCCTTACTAATTTTTTTAATTTTTAGTAGAGACGGGGTTTCATTGTGTTAGCCAGGATGGTCTCAATCTCCTGACCTCGTGATCTACCTGCCTCAGCCTCCCCAAGTGATGGGATTACAGGCATGAGCCATGGCGCCCAGCTCTCTTGGGTCTATTCTATTATCTAAAACCTGGTCATCTCATAAGACTTTATGATTAAAAAAAAAAAAAGCCAACACCCACACATGCATGCACATGCACACACACACACACACACACATACACTCACGAGATTTTAAAAAGCAAAGAATTGGGGAAAATGCTTAAAGCAAATTAGGAAAAACAGCTTTCAGTATATAAAGAATTTATAAAATAGAACACCAAGATTCCAATAAAGACATGTTATAAAAGTAAATGAATAAAAAGCACAGCCCCAAACTGGTCCTCAATTAGAATAAAAATAAAATTTAAACTAAAATGTACCTTTTTTCCCAACAAATTTAAAACAAAAAAAATTTTAAAGGAAATCACCAAAGGCTGTGAAATTAAATTTCTCATCCATTGCTAGTAGCACTGAAAATTACTAGTACCATCTTTCTGGAAAACATAAAAGTGTTCATAGTTTTTGATCCTGGAATTCCACTTCTATGCTCTAAAAATATAACTCCAGGAATGGGAAAAGTTCTGTGCACAATGATACTCATTACATCCCATTTATAAACACAAAAACTGGAAAGAACCAAATTTCCAATAATATCTAAATGGCTAAGATAAAGACATATGTTTAGTGAAATATCATTAAAATAATACCTGGAAAAAATCTACAATATAGAAAAATGCTTATATACATTATCAAGTAAATACATAATCCAAGATTTGAAATCCACTGTGTTTACAATTATACTGGACAGATTTTTTTTTTTTTTTTTGCCTGCCTGTCCTCTGGCTTTGCTAGGAATTTACCCTTATCTGGTTTCCATGGGAGCAGGTGTGTGCGTGCACGCACACACATGTATGCATATTGCAGGTAACAGCTGGTAAGGTTTCCTGGGTAAGATTTCCCTTTTGAGGCAAGGGTCCCTTCAGCAACGCCATCCTTGTAAATGAGATTTTCTCTTCCTTTGTCACTATAGTATCCTGCAAATTAGCTTTTTCCCCAGGTTTTCAATTTAAAAAAATAGGCCAACACAACTTGCTTATACTGCAACCATTTGAATTCTGGCACAAATACTATTTTTTTGAAATACGGAAGTACGGAGCATTAAACGTAAAAGGATTGGGATTATTTGTGCATGGGAGCCTGATCCCAGAAGGCCTGGCTACTCTTGGTAAGAGCCAGGATGCCTAGTTAATCCTTCAATGGGAAGCCCCCACAGGCTCTCTCTAGGGCAGCCTGAGGTGGCAGGACAAATACTCCAGGGTCCCATGTCCCTTTTCCATGGTGGAGACCCACCAGCAAAGGGAGTGAAACAGCTGCCAGAAGTTTGTGCATCCCATCTCTTCTCTTTGCCCAGGAGGCCCACTCCCTGGAATGGGAGAAATGACAGCAAGCTGTGTTGCCACCTGCCCAATCTGCTCTGTGCAAAGCCTCAAGTCTGAGGAAGAAGAGTGCTTTTAATTCTACCTTTGGAACTAGGAAATTAATCTCACAGTATGAATCAGCCAGGAAAACAGAAACCTCAAGGGTGATGTCTGCCCTAGCCTGGGATCCAAAGGTCATTGTTTGGGAATGATTAGAATTATTTCAGCCCAGAGTGTCCAGATGGTGACAAGCCACCTGAACCAGAGGCACCTGGGCCTGGAGAACTGTGGCCGTATGACAAGGCCATCAGGAGTTCATGAGCAAACAGGGGCTAAACGAATTGGGGCTGTCTCCCACTGAGGAGGGGAAATAGGTGTGCAGCTTGGTATGGGATGGCTAGATTACCTTATGTGTGGCAGTTTGGAGGGTGAATAAATGAAAGGGCAGGTTATGCATACCTGAGGCCAAGAAGTGGAAATCCCTGTGGACCCTCTTCCACACCTCAAAGTTACCACAGGAATAACCACTCTGTACAACAGGTCTTGGGTGGGGGGGATCACACAAGAAGTAAGTTAAACTCTGGGTGGCTAAAGCGGAAATAAGGCCGGGCGTGGTGGCTCACGCTTGCAATCTCGGTATTTTGGGAGGCCAATGTGGGTGGATCACTTGAGGTCATGCGTTTGAGACCAGCCTGGCCAACACGGTGAAAACCCATCTCTACTAAAAATACAAAAATTAGCCGGGCGCGGTGGCATGTGCCTGTACTCCCAGCTACTGAGGAGGCTGAGGCAGGAGAATTGCTTGAACCTGGGAGGTAGAGGTTGCAGTGAGCCAAGATCATGCCACTGCACTCTAGCCTAAGTGACAGAGTGAGGCTCTGTCTCAATAAATAAATAAATAAATAAATAAATAAATAAATAAAGTAGAAATAAAACTTGAGAGAGTTCTGTGAACATGTTTTTTGCCACATGGAAAAAGCTGAATGAGAAAAGAGTAAGACACAGAAACAGAAAGCAGCCTGAGAAGAAACACAGCTGAAAGACTGGGAGGGCCCACCCTGGTTTCCACAGCTCCTCAGGCCTAGCCAGGTTCTTGCCATTGGGCTCAGAGACACTCCACTCCTTTCAATAAATTCTCCTCTTTGCTTAACCTTGTTGGAATTAGATTTCTATCACTTGCAGCCCAAATAGTCCCCACCACACACCCAATTAAGAAAAATACCAATAAGCCAGCCACAGTGGTGCACACTTGCAATCCCAACACTTTGAGAGGTCAAGGCGGGCAGATCACAAGGTCAAGAGATCAAGACCATCCTGGCCAACATGGTGAAACCCCATCTCTACTAAAAATACAAAAATTAGCTGGGTGTGGTGGTGCGCACCTGTAGTCTCAGCTACTCAGGAGGCTGCGGCAGGAGAATCTCTTGAACCTGGGAGGCAGAGGTTGCAGTGAGCCGAGATCAGGTCACTGCACTCCAGCCTGGTGACAGAGTGAGACTCTGTCTTAAAAAAAAAACAAAAACAAGGAAAAACATGAATAGAAAAAGAAAGGGCCAGGTGAGGTGACTCATGCCTGTAATCCCAGCACTTTGGGAGGCCAAGTCGGGTAGATTACAAGGTCAGAAGTTCGAGACCAGCCTGGCCAATATGGCGAAACCCCACGTCCACTAAAAATAAAAATATTAGCTGGGCATGGTGGCAGGCACCTGTAATCCCAGCTACTTGGGAGGCTGAGGAAGAACTGCTTGAACCCCAGAGGTGGAGGTTGTAGTGAGCCGAGATCATGCCACTGTACTCCAGCCTAAGGGATAGTGTGAAACTCTATCTCTTAAAAAAAAAAAAAAAAAAAGAAAAAGGGAATAAAATACTGTAAAACTATAACAATAGTTTCTTCTCTCATTTTCTAAACTTGTTATATGTAAATTTTTGGTGCTGCAAAAGAACTACCACTTGAATATAAATTTTCTCAGCAAGGCAATTTACTTCTTTAGAAGTAAATTGGATGGTGCAATGGCAAGCACACACCTGAATAGGGGAGGGGAAGGGGTTCTTATCCCTGATGCTGGTAGCCTATACTGCTGTGTCATTCCTCTACTGGCTAGGGTTGGACTGCACAGTCTAAGCTAATTCTGATTGGTTATTTTAAAGGGAGCAGAGGTACGAGCCAGAGTGGCAGGGTGAGCAGTTTGGTGAAGGATGATTACGGAACAAGTAACTAAAGGTGACTCAGGTCAGAGCAGGTGACTAGGGGAATAGATGTGAACTACTGATTAGTAATTGTAGGAAAGTTGTTTACTGAAACTAGAGGCAAGGGTGGCAAAGAGAACCAAGAAGTTAAACTTTAAAATGGAGAACAAAGAAGAGAGCTGAACATACTAACATACTGATTCTCTGAAGAGAAACTTGGAGCTCACTATATTTAACACTTCTAATAATATGATTTGCTAATCTGTAGTGAATTTTTCACAAAGTAGAAAGGAGATGGGCAAGTCAGCAGGTAGGATAGAAGCTTGAATTTAAAGGAGCTTCGGCAAGCGCCTAAGTTCTAGGTGAAACACTTTCCACCTCAGGACAGTAGGCAACTCAACCACCTTTGATCATTAATCTCCACCAAACAAGGGACGAGAGTTTAAAAACACAGAGATCTCCCAATAAGATTGTATGTATCCAATAATAAGAAGCATTTGTTGTTACTAAACCCTACGGTACAACCATAATGAACTCAATGCTCCCAAGTATATCTTATCACAGTATTAATATTTAAAAGGGTCAATATTCACTAAAACATATCAGTGCTCCTTTGCTACTAGTGGAAGTACTAGTGGGAAAAAAAGCCACCTGCCTTGTCTGAGCATCTTGGAAGCCACTGGAAGAGCAACTGTCTATGGTTGGTTCATGGATCGAAATAAAACATTAATCATGGCCAGGCACGGCAGCTCGCGCCTGTTATCTCAGCACTTTGGGAGGCCAAGGTGGGTGGATCACCTAAGGTCAGGAGTTCGAGACCAGCCTTGTCAACACAGTGAAACCCCGTCAGTACTAAAAAAAATACCAAAAAATTAGCCAGGTGTGGTGGCAGATGCCTGTAATCCCAGCTACTCAGGAGGCTAACACGAGACTCTCTTGAACCTGGGAGGCAAAGATCATGCTGTTGCACTCCAGCCTGAGCAACAGAGCAAGACTCCATCTCAAAAACAACAATACTAATCACATGACTAAAATTTAGTCTTGGAAAAAATCTGAAAAATACAAGGTTTAGAGAGAAGCTGATTTTGGCAACTGGGACTTCTGTTAATCACAATATCTACAGAAACATGGCAAACTATCACAACTGGCAGGTTCCTCTCTTAAGACTCTCAACTATATCAAATCAAAACTCCTAGGAGCCATTCAGAACAGTGTTATTCTCTCATAAGGCAAATAAAAATTACAAATTTTCTGGCTTTTTCCCCTCTGGCATTTTTAAAAGCATGAACATGTCTGACTTCAAATATAGCTGCTATAGCTAACATGAATTAAACATGTTTCCAGATGCCTTGTGCGATACTGAGCACAGCTGAGAACTATTTGTACCTGAACACTGAAAAATGCTGCTTCACAAAGAGGAACTCGTGACTTGCTTTGCCCAGCCTTTTCAGTCCTCAGTGATCACTTTTCTCTACAAGCAACATACCCTATGGCCCACATGCTGGTTTCCAGAGAGCCTGGAAATGGAAAGAAAATGTCGAGTCTGCAGATCTGTTGCAAGTTAACTATTTGGAATTTGACTCAGTTTTAAAACCAGTAGATGGGAGCTTAAAAAAAAAAAAAATAGAATAAGGCCAGGCATGGTGGCTCACGCCTGTAATCCCAGCACTTTGGGAGGCTGAGGCGGGTGGATCACTTGAGGTCAGAAGTTCAAGACCAGCCTGACCAACATGGTGAAACCCTGTCTCTTAAAAAAAAAAAAAAAAAAAGTAGAATATATTCTCCTGGTTTTGATGGTGACTTGTAGGAAGTAAGCAACAGTAACTGTAAAGGGTGGGAAGGGTAGTGGCAGGCATCTAGTCTAACCTAAAATTAAACATCCAGTAGCTAAGTGGTTCCCACAGGCATCAGACTCTGTCCCACATGTGTCACTCAGTGGGCTTCAGCAGTATAAGGGTCTTCACTGCAGCCCTACTCAGCTAGGACTGCAACAAGAGTCTCTATCCCATGAAAACCAACAAAAGACCAGCGCTGGATGCTGATGTTCAATGTTCTGATTATATAGCAATGTTACAGCTGGGTGTGGTGACTCACACCTGTAATCCCAGCACTTTGGGAGACAGAGGTGGGCAGATCACTTGAGGTCAGGAGTTCGAGACCAGCCTGGCCAACATGGTGAAATCCCATCTCTATTTAAAAATACAAAAATTAGCCGGGTGTGGTGGCATGCGCCTGTAATATTAGCTACTTGGGAGGCTGAGGCAGGAGAATCACTTGAACCTGGGAGGCAGAGGCTGCAGTGAGCCGAAATCATGCCACTGCACTCCAGGCTGGGCAACGGAGCGAGACTCCATCTCCAAAACAAAAACAAAAACAAAAACAACAAAAACCAAGGTTACATAAAGTCCAGCAGCTTCCCCATTCATAAAGTCTACTACTCACAAAGATGTGGAAGTGGCTATCAACTGCTTATGCAGAGATGACTGAAAGGCCTGTTGAATTCAAAGGAGCTTCAGCAAGTGCCTAAGTTCCAGGTGAAGCATGTTCCACCTCAGGACAGTAGGCAAATGATTAATCAATGTAATCATTCCCTAATATTGTGAATTCAGCTCATTGTTAGTGCTCTTGCATTAATTAACTACTTATATTTTAGGTAAGAAAAAATATTTTCTAAAATGCCTTCTGAAATAATTTTGTTTAGAAAAAGCCTTCAGTAAAGAGAATTATGGACATAGGGGGAGGTAGGTGTTTAAACAGCACAAAAACAAATGAAATGACCTGTAACAAAAAACCCACCAGTTTCTAAACCAGCATTTGGGACTGACTGGTCAGGCTGGGAGGCAAGCTCACCAGTGGCTGGAGAACAACCAGCAAAAAAACCCACAGCTTGCTGGGCATGGTGGTGCACGCCTGTAATCCCAATACCTTGGGAGGCCCAGGCAGGAGGATTGCTCGAGTCCAGGAGTTTCGGATCAGACTGTACAATATAGGGAGACCCCATCTTGACAAAAAAAAATTGTTTTAAAATTTGCCAGGTGTGGTGGTTTATGTATGTAATCCCAGCTACTCAGGAGGCCAAGGAGGAAGGATTGCTTAAGTCTGGGAAGAAAAGCCTGCAGTCAGCCAAGATAGTGCTGCTGCACTCTAGCCTGGGCAATAGAGCCAGACTCTGTCTCAAAACAAAACAAACAAACAAAAAACACCAGGGCTTGATTCCAGCAGCCTTATAACCAAAGCTGTGGCTCTTTCTACTCACCACCACCCCATCATCCCCATAACATTAAGTACAGCAGGGAAGACTCTGCAAGCTCCTCTGAGATTCAGAACATATGAAGCCATATGTTCCTTATTAGGAATTACAGAAATGCGTTTGCCAAAGAAATGCAGCTTGTCAATTTCAGACATATATTTCAAGAACTGATTCCCAGGTTAACTGACTACCTAAATAACAAGGTTCAGGGCCGAGCGTGGTGGTTCACGCCTGTAATCTCAACACTTTGGGAGGCCAAGGTGGGTGGATCACCTGAGGTCAGGAGTTCGAGACCAGCCTGGCTAACATGCATGGTGAAACCCTGTCTCTGCTAAAAATACAAAAATTAGCCAGGCATGGTGGTGCATGTCTGTAATCCCAGCTACTGAGGAGGCTGAGGTGGGAGAATCGCTGGAACCCAGGAGGCGGAAGTTGCAGTGAGCTGAGATCACGCCACTGCACTCCAGCTGGGGTGACAGAGAGGGACTCCATCCCCACTCCCCCAAAAAATGGTCAGAAATAAGATCATTAAAATGGCACAGACTTTTCACCTCTAAGTCAGTGGGAAGATACAGTGTCATGTACATGTGTTCCATACCCACAGTTTTCCAGTGATCTACACTTAATGAGGTTTATAATCTCTGTTCCATTTATAAAACTAGAGCATCTTACCCCTGCAAAAAAAAATGGATCAAGTCCAGCCCAACTGTACATCTCTCTCTCTCTCTCTTTTTTCTTCTGTTTTATGAGACGAGGTCTTGCTTTATCACCCAGGCAACAGTGCAGAAGAGCGATCAGAGCTCACTGCAGCCTTGACCTCCCAGGCTCAAGCAATACTCTCCCCTCAGCCTCCCAAGTAACTGGGACTGCAGGTGTATGACACTAGCCTGGCCGATTTTTTTATTTTTTGTAGAGACGGGTTGGGGGGGGGGCGGTCTCACTACACTGCCTGGTCTTGAACTCCTGGCCTCAAACGATCCTCCCACCTCAGCCTCCTGAGTTGCTGAGATTACAGGCATGAGCTTAAAAAAAAAAAAAAAAAAACCAGGCACAGTGGCTCATGCCTGTAATCCCAGCACTTTCAGAGGCTGAGTCAGGTGGATCACTTGAGGTTGGGAGTTCGAGACCAGGCTGACCAACATGGAGAAACCCGATCTCTACTAAAAATACAAAAGTTAGCCAGACATGGTGGCACATCCCCGTAATCCCAGCTACTCAGAAGGCTGAGGCAGGAGAATCGCTTGAACCCTGGGCAACAAGAATCACTTAAACCATGGGCAATTCCGTCTTTAAAAAAAAAAAAAAAAAAAAAAAGACTTACCTGGTTGACTCATCTGTTAATTAAAAGACTTAAAATAAAAATATTTTATATGAATCTTCTCCCCATCCAATCTACACTCCAGCAGACCATAGAATTTATACAATGATCTAGTTAGTAACAAATATTTTTTTTTTGGAATATCACACCAATGTCTGGAATTTGTTCAGAGGCTGGTTTTTTCTGTGTGTGTGTGTGTGTGTTTTCCTTTGTTTTGCTAATAGTCCTCTATGTTCATTGGATTACTATTACACTGCATAATCCTAACTTTATTTAAGAGATACCAGTAAGATACTTTCTAGCATGCCATAACAGGACACCAGTTCTACAGGGTTTCTTATACACACACACAGACACAGACACACACACACACACACACACACACTCGCTCTCTCTCACTCATGCAACCTGTGCAGTAACATCAATACAGCAGGAAGAAGTGCCTCAAAATGATATTCTATAACATAGACCCTTGGAAGGCACTAAAGGATATTCAAAACAAGGACATCTGTGTCTACAATTCTTCTACTTGCAGCAGTATTATCTAACTCAGGCTATAAAGTCAAAGCCTGGCCATTTGTGATTCTCTGCTTTATAAAGGCAGCCAGCAGAGTACCGCTTTCTAACACCATTTCATCACATGGTAGCAGACTGTCTGATCATGGCTATAAAAACATCAAAAATTCACCAGAGCAGTAGAACACCGAAATCAGTGCCCAGAAAGTGCAAAGGCCCATGGCATAAAGCTCTCTCAATGATAAAGCAAGCCCTCAGAGTAAAAGCCCCACAATCATCAGGAGGGCTCAACTCTTAGCTCCCAAAGGACTATCTCTGAAGTTATGTTAAGTAAAGGCCTAATTAAGACAGATACAAAAAAATTTGGTGTTTTGTTTTTCTTTGAGACAGGGTCTTGCTCTGTCACCCAGGCTGGAGTGCAGCAGCACGAATCATGGCTCACTGCAGCCTCAACCTCCTGGGCTCAAGCGATTCTCCCACCTCAGCCTCCCGAGTAGCTGGGACTACAGGCATGCAACGGCATGCAACATCATGCCTGGCTTTTTATTTCATTTTTTTGTAGAGATGGGGGTCCTACTATGTTGTCCAGGCTGGTCTTGAACTCCTGGGCTCAAGCAATCTTCCCACCTCACCTCCCAAAGTGCTGGGATTACAGGCTTGAATAGCCGCCTACAAAAATGATTTTTATTCAAATCAAACCCTGTTCCCTGACCCTCATCTCATTTACACATACAGCAGCAAAGTACTTATCTCCAAATATGCAGATTTCTATACAGCCACCTAAACAGTGAGTAGTATTCACTATTTTTAGTCTCCTGACTATGGAAGAATATTCAGAACAGAATTAAAAGATGGGCCATAGACACTAACAAAAGTCTTACTGTTCTAAAGATTTCAGTCCACTACTAAATCATTCCAAATTCTGTTGTACTTCATTTACCTGTGTGTAGGTCAGCAATAACCCATCAACCATACAGTTCCTTCTAACCAGTCTATCGGCTGTTATGTTTCCTGCTATTAAGTCAATAAAAGCAACCATGACATTTGCTTTGGATGGGAGTCAAGTGTCTAGCTGGGATGCAGTAAAGGCCAAGGCCTAACTGAACTGCACTGTGTGGTTTCCAAACTAAGCAGCTGAGAGAGTTAAACTTTCAGTATTTGTGGCAAGTCTGGTGTGTGGTGTAATTAACCACCACCCAAGACAGTTAGGATTCTTCTTCAGTTTAGGCTACTGCTCTCCTTTAACAGATCTGATAAAAAGTACCTCCTAAATCCATTGTATTCCCGAATGCAAAGGTATGCTAATTTCATAACAGGTGAATACAGTTCTCTCCAAACTGGTTTTGGGGCCCTGGGCTGAGTGTCTTAAGTTCAATCATTTGCAGTTCTGTTTATGCTCACGGTCCCTCTGGCATCAACTTATATTGCCATCCTTGGAGGAAGAAATGTATCTGGGCATGAAAGGTGCTACATGAAATCCTTTTCCATGCCATGGTCAGGAAAACAAGCCCTTTTTCTTAGGGTGGTATCAAATCCCTCAGGTCCCTGAGGATCCCTGGGGAACTAAGCCAAATTCCACATTTTACAGATATGAAAACTAAAACCCAAGGTTACATGATTATTTAGTGGCTGAGCCTTAGAATGCAGGTGTCACTACTCTATTTTGTTGTCTCTGCTAAAGGGAAACAGCACCAATTGACATCTAGTAACAATTGAGACACCTATCATGCTAATTTATTTTAATGGAGAAACATCCTAAACAAACTAAATTAATAAAGGCCTGACAGACTGTAAGTTTGTATGTGCACCATCAGCCTTACAAAAAGTCAGTTTATCCATTTGAGTATGTCTAGCCATGCATAGTTAAACCTATTATTAAGAAGTCCTGGCCAGGCACGGCGGCTCACGCCTGTTAATCCCAGCACTTTGGGAGGCTGAGGCAGGTGGATCACCTGAGGTCAGGAATTTGTGACCAGCCTGCCCCACATGGTGAAACCCCATCTCTACTAAAAATACAAAAAATTAGCCGGGTGTAGTGGTGGGCGCCTGTAATCTCAACTACTCAGGAGGCTGAGGCAGGAGAATCGCTTGAACCCAGGAGGCAGAGGTTACAGTGAGCCAAGATCGTGCCTTTGTACTCCAGCCTGGGCAATGAGGGTAAAACTCCATCACAAAAAAAAGAAAAAAAAAAGAAAAAAGAAAAAAAAAAGTCCTCATGTAGAAACTCCAAGGAAAAAAAAAAAAGATTTAATTACATACCAAGTTTTTCAGTCCTGGTAACAGCAACCAACCTGAAACTGTCAATTTTGCTCATCACATTTAGTTACAGGGGACAGGAGAGTCAAGTAGAAAGTGGAAAAATACTCTAGTTAAATAAAATTACCTACAAACAACTGTATTTATGACATAATTGCCACCTACACTGGCCAGATGTTACCATACTTTAGGATAGAAGAGAAGTACTATGAAATACGCCCCAAGTTAAGATGCCTGACTGACTTCCAACAGCCAGGATCCTCATTGTTTGAAGTTGGTTTGAGGATCACACACTTCTCTACTGGCCCAGGCCACCATACCACCTTCTTCTCTCCAATTAGCTGGATAATTGTTCAAGTCCATGCAGCTCCACACAAGGCAGATCAACCAGTGGGGACTGTTTACTGCTTCTGGGATGTGTAATCTTTGAGATGAAAAGGGCCAAAAAGATTACCTTACCCAACCCTCTCATTTCACAGGAAAGGAAATCAAGGCTCAAAGAGGTGAAGTGACTTGCCCAGGGCACTACAGACAGTTAACCATAGACACAGGACTGGAACCAAGGTCTCCGCCTCCCTGTCTGGTCTTTTGCCCACTATGCCACACTATAATTTCACTACTTTAAATCATGGTTCACTGAGAGCCAAAGCCTAAATTACTTCAGGCCTGAAGCTCCCGCTTTGAAGCCTGCTGGGGTAGATGAAGATCAGCACTCCACTCTGATATGAGGGTTGGATCTTTTGGATGAGACCAAAATGTAATTTTTGGAGTCTCTATAGAAAACCAATATACCAAATGGCACTGCAAATTATACAGGGAGGGGTCTTTAAAAAATGCTCAGCATGAAAATTCCTGAGATCCCACTGTAGATCTAAGTGGGTGGGAATAACATGACAAAAAGTCAAAGGTCACAGCCTTAACCAGCATAAAATAAATTCCTACAATACACATTTACCCAAACCAGTCTTTTCAAAAAAAATGTTAATTTTCATTTTTTACATTGACATATAAAAATTATATCTATTTATGGTGTACAGCATGATGTTCTGATACATGTACACACTGTGGAATGGCTACATCAAGCTAATTAACATGTCATTACCTCACATACTTACCATTTTTCTGTGGTGAGAACATTTCAAATCTACTCTGTTAGCAATTTTCAAGTATATAATACGTTGTTATTAACTATAGTCACCATGTTATATAATAGATCTCCTTAACAGCCCAGTTCTAATGGTTTTAAAAAACGTCCTTTGATGAAGACGATGATAATGTAGCCACTGCCAATTTCTTTGATGAAGCCAACATTCTTTTAATGTCAGTGCCAAGGAAACACGCATTACTGATCAGCACAGGACAACTCCTTTGAACTATAAGGCCCATTTTAATCACCAGCCACAAATTGATGGGCCTCACACAGTAAGCTATGACTGCTTCACTCAGTAGGAATAAGATGCTCACACAAAAGAAAGCATATTCTGACATTGACTTTTTCATGTCAATATTACATCAGATTTCTGTGATTTCAGCATAGGTTTTCTATTTTCTAGGCTTCTCTGAGAGGCAATCTTCACGTATCCTCACACATTTGAATAGAGACTGGAAAGCACAAGAAACTGCTGGGAAGTTGGTGTTGGCACGACCAAACCTTCCGAGTTGAGGCTTAAAAACAGGACTCAGAAATAGGGGCAAAGCAAGAGGAACCGGCCAAGAGCAAACAACGCTGCTTTCTTCAGCTTATCAAGTGGTTGGCAGGAAACAGAAGCAGGAAAGAATTAGCAGTGGGGAGATAGCAAACCTATGGGCTCAAAGAAGAGGACTTTCCAGAGGTCAAAGGAAGAACTCCCTTGTGAAAAGGGAAAAATGGCTGTCCCAGGCAGGCATGGGCAAGGAGCCATATTTTATAGGACATTCTCTGCTGTCATTCTCAGTTTTCCTAGGAATCTCTCTTTCTAAAGTCACAGTCACCATCCTGGTCAGGCTTCTGCCTAGCCTGGAGGTCATCCAATCTTTTTTTTTTCTCTCAAGATGGCGTTTCGCTCGTGTTGCCTAAGCCGGTGTGCAATGGCGCAATCTCAGCTTACTGCAACTGCTGCCTCCCAGGTTCAAGGGATTCTCCTGCCCCAGCCTCCCGAGTACCTGGGATTACAGGCGCGCGCTACCACACCCAGCTAATTTTTTGTATTTTTAGTAGAAATGGGGTTTTACCATGTTAGCCAGGCTGGTCTCAAACTCCTGACCTCAGGTGATCCGCCCACCTCAGCCTCCCAAAGTGCTGGAATTACAGGTGTGAGCCACAGCGCCCGGCCAGGTCATCCAATCTTACTGCCAACTTCTGTAGGTCCCAGAAGTGGAAATGGGCATCTGGATTGTGGGTTGAGGTGGCTAAGCTTCCACATTTGTTTTTTCTTTAAAAAACTAAGGAATAGCAACATCCCTTTAAACACTAAGAAAGCAAAATAAATACTGAGAATTTCAAAAGAGTTATATAAATATTAAGGCAGATTATTTAATAAAAAAAAATTGGTGGCAGCCAAAGAAATCAGGAAGTAAACAAAACTCAAAAACCTGATTATCCACTCTGTCTCAAACCTCCATTGCTCTTTTTTTTTTTTTTTTTTTTTTTGATATGGAGTCTCACTCTGCTGCCCAGGCTGGAGTGCAGTGGCATGATCTCGGCTCACTGCAACCCCTGCCTCCTGGGTTCAAGCGATTCTCGTGCCTCTGCCTCCCAAGTAGCTGGGATTACAGGTGCTCACCACCATGCCCAGCTAATTTTTTTGTGTTTTTAGTAGAGACAGGGTTTCACCAAGTTGGCCAGGATGGTCTCAATCTCTTGACCTCATGATCCGCTGCCTTGGCCTCCCAAAGTGCTGGGATTACAGGCGTGAGCCACCGTACACGGCCTGCTCCTCGTGTCTTACCCTCATGAGCAGACAGCAATAATGTGACAACTGGTTCTAAGAGACAATCTGGAATAATTAAGAAAGAGTTAAAATATGTTTGGCTTGTGGTGTTTAGAAAGGAAGCAGTGGCCTGGCCAGGCACATTTGCTCACACCTATAATCCCAGCACACTGGGAGTCCAAGTGGGGGGATCACTTGAGGTCAGCAGTTCAAGATCAGTCTGGCCAACATGGTGAAACCCCATCCCTACTAGAAATACAAAAAAGGAGCCAGGTGTGGTTGCACATGCTTATAAGCCCAGCTCCTAGGGGGGCTGAGGCAGGAGAATCACTTGAACCCGGGAGGTGAAGAGTGCAGTGAGCTGAGATCATGCCATTGCACTCCAGCCTTGGTGACAGAATGAGATTCCATCTCAAAAAAAAAAAAAGAAAAAAAGAAGGAAGCAGAGTATAACTGCTGAGGAGATTGCCAGTAAACTTTACTACCTTTAAGTTATGGGATTGTATTTCAATCATTTGGAAACTCACCTATGCTGCTGCTGCTGAATGATTCAACAGATATTTGTTAATTTCAACGTAGTGCCTGAGCAGTTTAATGTGGTTGTTAAAAGGGTAGATTCTGGAGCCAGAGCACCTCAGGCAGTCACTTACCTCTCTGCGCCTTGAGTTTCTCACCCATAAAATATGGATAATTCTAACTAGAGTTGTTGGGAAAAGCTTCTGGATAGCTGAACACATGGAATTTCCGAATGGGTGGCACACCCCAAGGGCATGAAATCTCCATGCCCCTTCCCACATGCCTTGCCCTATGCATCTCTCCATCTGTATCCTTTATAATAAACCAGTAAATGCAAAAGTCACCAACTCTAGTCTAACTGGTGTGGGCTACACGCAGATTCTGAGGCCTGGTGTGAGGCTCACACTGTCTGCTCTGGTAGACAAGAAATTATCAATGCTGGAGGCTTAATCTAGCTGAAAGAAACCTCTGGAAATGGATATCAGAAGATCTGGCCTTAATGTATTTCCACTGTGACTAGCAGGCTTTTCTCCGAAGAAGGTGATCAAAACAAAGGATGTATTTTAAACATTTAAACAGTTACTGGTAGTTGGTTCCCTGGCTATCCAGTTTTCAGTGTGGCAGTCATGTAGTCACCTACATGTTTAAGCTGTTAAATGTGCTCTCCTCACCAATAATGAGATAGACTTTCATGAAAACTGTGGAGTTGTGTGCAGGTTTTATGTTCCCTTAACCATTGCATACTCCCATTGAATGAGATGGATTGGTGGATATTTTAGGATGAGGTTAAAAAACTTTTATTAAATTCAACCATCATTAGAATTACTTTTGCTATCCTAGAACATTACAAGTTATGAATAAAACAAGTATACATAATTAGTGGCTCCAGGTATTCAAGTATGTGCAGAGTTAAACATTTCTAGCTACAGCCAAATCTCCCTGGTATCCAATATTTTATTTTTTCCAATCAGTATTTTGCCCTTTACCTAAATCTTTTTTTTTTTTTTTTTTTTTTTTTGAGATGGAGTGTTGTTCTGTTGTCCAGGCTGGAGTGCAATGGCGTGATCTCGGCTCACTGCAACCTCTACCTCCCAGGTTCCAGCAATTCTGCATCAGCCTCTGGAGCAGCTGGGATTATAGGCACGTGCCACCACGCCCGGCTAATTTTTTATTATTAGTAGAGACAGGGTTTCACCATGTTGGCCAGGCTGGTCTTGAACTTCTGACCTCAGATGATCCACCCGCCTCAGCCTCCCAAAATGCTGGGATTACAAGTGTGAGCCACTTCGCCCAGTGACCTTTACCTAAATCTATGCCACAAAGTTCTCTGTGTCCCTAGAATAATTCCATGAGCTTTTAAAGACTATAATAAGAAGGTAAATGCTAAAAAAAAAAAAAAAAAAAAAAAGCTGTTTCAAGGAGAGCTAAGTCAACATAAGTAAAGCTCTAAGAACAGGGCCTAATATACAGAGAGCATCATGTAAGTGTCATTATTATTCATCAAGAACTGTCAGAGACACTAGGATCTAATCACAACAAGAGATCTGATTCCTGCCTTCATGGAACTTAGAGTCCAATAAGAGACCACATTAATCAATAAAAAGTGCCATCGAAGGGACATACTGGAAACCGTGACAGCATATCAGGAGAGGATCTGGTCTTGTGATGACGGGGGAAGCACAGTGTTAAAGGAGACTTTCCTGATGAAATGACATTTGAGTTAAGATCTACAGGAAGGGGAGAAGGAAAGGAGAATTTCCTGGGCAGATGGAATACCCTATGCAAAATTCTGAGACTGAAGAGAATTGGTTGTGTTTGAGGACCTAGCGAACCACTGTAGCTGGACAGAGAAAGCGAAGGGATATGGGACACGGTGGGGCTGGCAGAGAAGCCCCAGCATGCACTCATACAGAGTGGGCCACAAGAGTCAAAATCTTTTTTTTACATGTCTTATTTGTTATCTATGCAGCTGAAGGAAAGATTGCTGTTCATATTGTTCTAAAGCCAACCTGGAAGAAAAAAAAGCACTCCCCCTAAGGTGAAGCATACAATGCACCAACCACAATCTGTTCACACTCTCGGTGAGTCTCCTCCAGTGTTTTAATTTATACTAACCTTAGACTGCTCTTGCCTAGTTGGTTTACAGCTGAACATAAGCAGAACACATCAGAACTTCGCAAGAGACTGTAGTAAATATGGCTGTTTCTGTGATGAAATGTGGCCTTCAGGACAAACCCCAATGCAGATTTTCTTGCTTTCTGAGACCACCTCGTTTGAGGGCTTTCTCTGGTCAGCGATCACGCATGAAATCAGAAAGCTCCCTCGGAAGGGCTGAGGAGTTAAACCTGCAACATCCTGTCTTTTTAATCTTCCAGGTGCCCCATCTCCACAGTAGCTGCAGTCAGGTACAGTGCCAGGGCTATTTTCATGACAAGAGACAGAAATCTTGGGGGTACTAAGCTTACAAGACAAGGTAAGTCATTGGCTCATGGTCTCACATTACTCAAGCAGCTTGGCAAGGACTTCAGGATTTGCCAATCTCTTCCAGGCACTCCCCGCCTCACACTTCTTCCTGTTGGCTGACTCTTCTATTTCAACTCCTGTGTGCTAGTTCACTTACTCCAACCCCACCCCTAGGCTGGACTCTCATCCTACATATATATAGAAAGAAGGGTCCTATTACACACAAGGCAATGCTGCCCCAAGGCCTATAAAACTCCTGCCTTCAAGGAGTTTACAGTCTAGCAGAGGAACCATGTAAGACAGGGAAAAGACGGCAAGCTCCATTCCCTTGCTTCCCGAAAGCTGACTTGGCAGCCTCCCCAGGTCCTGCCCAGAGCAGTTCCAAGATTCTGAGCCCACACACCCTGTTCAGCTGTCTTCTCACTTCTTGGCCTAGCCTGTGTCCATACAGCTCTAAAATGTGTTATTTTATCCTCTCAAAACTCCAATTAAAAAAAAAAAAGTTCCTCAGGTATCCTCATGAGTCTGGAACATATAGATGCTTTTGGGGTGAATAAAGCTGACAGAAGACGAGGTGGGCACAGGAATGCATGTTCTGGTTTGAGCTCTGGGCAAGTCATTAGATTTCTCCAGGCATGGGTTTCCAATTCTATAAAGTAAGAAGCCTGAGTTGGATGGTGGCTGCAGCTTTGAAGCATGCCGATCCATGACTTACCAGACCCTCATCTCTCCTCAGGCTTTGCTGTAGCTTCTTCTAGCCCCAACCAATCAAAACATGCCCAAAATCCACATAAGAATTTCAGAGAGTTTAGAAGTCCTGATGCCTTTGAACATAGTCATTTCCAATCCTGGTCTTGCGACATCTAAGTGTCTCTACTTATCTCAAAATATTGCAACATTAGAAATTAGTAATAATCTAGCTCACTTTAAGGTTCAGGGTCGGGAAAAGAAACACCATGAAAATCAACTAATGTTATGTGGGACCAGGTAGCTGACTCCCAGGCGCACAAACCTACTGTAGACTCTAAAATCAACCATCTCCTAAACTGAAAGGGCGATGCCTTTTCTTCTCTCAACCACAAATCAGATAAGTGACTGAACTTTTACCAGGTACCGAAAGCCCCAGAGATTTCCAAGCACTGAACCATCAAGATCAAGATGACTTAGGGTCAGTTTTACAAGCAACTGTGGCTTGGTTCCCAGTTAGTTGAGCACCAAAACTACAGATAAACTTGTTCTTAATCTCCACATGTAAAGGAGACCATTTTCTTCTTTGTAAAACCAGCTCATAGCAAGTGGAAAATGAACTCTATCAGAATTCTAGAATAAGGTCACTGGATTGCTCATAATGAAGTAGTACCTTTAAAGGTCAGAGATTCCCCAAATTTGTTCTTACAACTTTCTTACAGCATTTGAATTCATCTGGAGATGTTACAAATACTTCTACAGTGGAAAAAACAAATTAATCTTATCGAATGTAAAAAAAAATACACAAACACCCCCACACATACCCATTTGTGTATTTGAGAGCAGAGCCATCACAAAAATCAAAGAATGGCTAGTTCTGATCCCTCTGTGGGGGCTTTATGAGGTTTCCCTGACAGGATTTAATGTCTTATCATGTTATCCTTAAAAATCAACAATGTGGCCAGGCATGGTATGGTAGCTCATACCTGCAATCCCAGCACTTTGGGAGGCCAAAGTGAGAGGATCACTGGAGGCCAGGAGTTTGAGACCCACCTGGGCAAAACCCCGTCTCTATTAAAAATATAAAAATTAGCTGGGCATGTTGGCACATGGCTGTAATCCCAGATACTCAGGAGGCTGAAGCATGAAAATCGCCTGACCCGGGAGGCAGAGGTGACAGAGCAAGACCCTATCTCAAAACAAAGAAAAAGAAAGTAAAGAAAAATCGACAATATTCACACTTAGTCCCCCATATTTGCTCAAGATTTTCAGACATACCTGAGGACTGTCAACACCAGTCCTCCAGAAGAATTGACAAAAAACAAACGGGAAGATGGGCATGGTGGCTCACGCCTGTAATCCCAACACTTTGGGAGGCTGAGGAGGGCAGATCACCTGAGGTCGGGAGTTCAAGACCAGCCCGACCAACATGGAGAAACCCGTCCATACTAAAAATGCAAAATTAGCCAGGCGTGGTGGTGCATGCCTGTAATCCCAGCTACTTGGGAGGCTGAGGCAGGAGAATCACTTGAACCTGGGAGGCAGAGATTTCAGTCAGCCAAGATCATGTCATTGCACTCCAGCCTGGGCAACAACAGCAAAACTTTGTCTCAAAAAAAAAAAAAAAAAAAAAAAAAAAGAGATAGAAAGAAACAAACGGGAGTTACAACCTGTACGTTAACCCCAACACTAAGTGAGGTGGTGCCATTCAGAGTGCAGGAAGGGATCTAGTCTAGGAGAGTACAGTGGTCAGGGAAGGCCCTACGCCCTATACAGGACAAATGACCAATATCCAATGAAACCACACCATGGCGTGTGGCAACTTACGAGGCCTCCATCTCCCTTGCTCTGCTCTATGTTTCTCCCCTACAACCCCTGAAGAATTTTATCACCTTGTCACATTCTATATAATGTATTTACCATGCTATTGTCCATCCCAACCAACTAGGTAGGAGTTACATGAAGGCAGGGGTCTTTGCTTTGTTCATGTGTCTCAAGCATCTCAAACAGTGCTTGGCATAAAATATGTACTCAAAAAGGTGGTAAATAAATGAACAGATGAACTGATGAAATTCATTACATTCAAGAGCTAGGAAGCTGGGAGGCTCAAAGCAAAACAGCCCTCCCATCTTCTTCCCTCCCCAGGTGAAAGTATGAGGCTGCACCAGAAAAAGAGACAGCTGGGGGACTAGTCACTTTCACCTAAATGGTGATCCTAATTTGGGAAGACATTTGGAAACAGGCCCACCAAAGAGATTTTCTAGTTCCATTGCTTTGTTTTACAGATGAGGAAGCAGAGGGGGAAATAACTCATTTGCCCAAAGTCACACAGCTAGCTAGTACAGAACTTCCTGACTCTCACTTGCTGAAAGAATACATACAATTTCATCACATGGGGGCAAAAACACATATAGAAACAAGACACTGAGCCTATAATTACATTTTAAGACAATTAAAATGATAAACTGTGCTCATCTGCTCAAGGAGTGCAGAACTGGTCTGCCACTAGGGATTTCCTTTAAGCATTAAGGTAAATCAGGAAACAGCCCCGGTGCTGGAGTCTACACAGCTCTTTCAGGCCAGGTGCCAAGCCCCACTCCGAGGTTGTCTTCCAAGAGTGGGCTCCCAGTTCTTATGACATTTGTCAACCTGGTTCCAGCAGAGCTTTGGATTTGGTCCAGCCCACTCAATGTGATGCTTCGAAGTGAGCATCCTCTTGTTTCTAAAACCAGCTATTAAGGATCCTTCAAGTAACAACTGAGATGGGTCCAGGGGCTGAGACAACTGACTGGTCCTCTCCCGTGTTCCACGTTGGGCTTGTCAACTCGGCACCTGCTATAAAAACCCTTCAAGGGAACTCTGCCTGATTCAGGCAATGAAGCTAATAGCCAGCTCTCACATGAAAAGGGGAAGGGAGTGTCACAGCCTGCACCCTCCCACCATTTGCTTCCAAAACATACGTTCCCACCCTGATAGGAAAGTTCCTGTTTGCTCACAAGCTTCTTCTTGTGCTTTAACTAACTCACTCCTTCTACAAAGCCCTTCTCCTCACTCCCACTGGCTACTTCACTCTTGTTATAGAAAGCTCTTTAAAAACCATGAAGATGATTTTATCCATCAGGGTACTGTGAAGGAACCTCGAAAACAGTCTTGTTTTGATTTCTTAAGCCTCTTAATATATGGAAAAGGCAATAAACACATAAATAAAGAAGCATAAGTTGGGTAACTTTAAAGAAACATTTAAACATCTTACAATTTAGTAACTAAATATGTTTTAATATAAGGCCCGTTAGTTAAAGCTGATAAAAGCAATTTCCACAGTTTGTACTTGAAGAAAAAAATCCATTAGTCTTGAACTACCTGCTCTCTAGAAGTTGAATGATATAGTACAGCAGAGAAAACATAATACTGGGTTCTTTATTTCTAGTTCTAACTCTAACTAGCAGACTCTATCAATCCTATCCTCTCCGTAGGAGCCAAATTCGGTCTCTAGTCTGGTCCTGTGTTCTGTAACATTACCGGGCATGTGGAGATGCATTTGTTCTTTCCAGGATTCAGGTACAAAAGTTACTTGAAGGCCTCATCCTGGCTGCACATGAGTCACTTGGGCCTTAAAACATTATTTGTTTGTTTGGTAGAGATCGGGTCTCTCATTGTTGCCCAGTCTGGTCTCAAACTCCTGACTTCAAGTGATTCTCTGGTCTTGGCTTCCCAAAGTGCTGGGATTACAGGTGTGAGCCACTGCACCTGGCCTTAAACTTTTTTTTTTTTTTTGAGATGGAGTCTCACTCTGTCACCAGGCTGGAGTGCTGTAGCACGATCTCAACTCACTGTAACCTCCACCTCCCAGGTTCAAGCGATTATCCTGACTCAGCCTGAGTAGCTGGGATTACAGGCATGCGCCACCATGCCCAGCTAATTTTTGTATTTTTAGTAGAGACAGGGTTTCACTATATTGCCCAGGAAGGTCTCAATCTCTTGACCTCATGATCCACCCACCTCGGCCTCCCAAAGTGTTGGGATTACAGGTGTGAGCCACTGCGCCCAGCGGCCTTAAACGTTTTTTTTTTTTTTTAAAAAAAAGAAAAGATGCTGGCCCCCACTCCCAGAGATTCCAATTTCATTCACCTAGGATGGGGCCTCAGCACAGCGTTTTTAAAAAGCTCCCCAGGTGACTGAGTCATGGCTGGGAAGCACTGCCTCAAGTAACATATTCCTAGCCACAGCTGTGGCTCCCTGTACAGGTGTTTCTCTCACTCCTAGTGGCTCCTCAGGAGTCATGGGCCATCTGCTTTAAGAGAAGAGAGATCTGATTTACCTTGGTCAACAAACTCCTCTGACTCAACTGGAGATGTCAGGTTCTAGGGACATGACAGCACTGTTTGTTCAGCAAATGTACAGAAAAATTCGGTTTCCATGACAGACACTCCTGCAGCCCAGACAAACAATTATTTCCTCATCTGAAATAGAGGGGGGAAATAATCCACTGGAGAATGGGATGGTTTTGAATTATAATTATAAATTAGTCTACTAACAAAGGAAGTCATTTTTAATACATGAGAGGACAACTCTGGGCCAAGGTTCATTTTTTTAACAGTTGAAACATCATGCTGAGTGAAAAATGAAACTGACATGGAATCATCACAAACCATTTATCTCATGGGGTTTGGCAATGGAAAAATTAATCCTATTGCTGATAAGAGGAGCCCACCAAAAGGATACCACACACTATGGGTCACACGCACCCAAGCATATATCCCGAAAGCTCCTCTAATTCTGTAGAAAGACACACAACTGGTGTGACCATTAAACAGATATAAAATATAGCTGAAGCAACCTCCCACCTCCATCCACAACCCACTTGGTTGGTGATAAAACAACCCCTCATTTTATTGGTCTTAATGAGTCACAAAGAGGACTTCAATAAATATCTGCTGAGTGCCCACTATAGTGGGTATAACCAGCATGCCATGTTAATGCTACAGAGGATGCAACGATCAGCAAGCTAGGGTCACTGCCTTCTAGGATGAACCAGCCAGGGAAATGAGACACACCCCCAGGGGCATCTTCCTGGCCCCCGACTCCTTCCTTCCCTCATTAGTCTCTTCTGAGAGCTACCTAAGCTAACTTGGATCCCTCCACTGTGGTTTAAGAGCCAGAGTCATGGCCACTCTCTCTCTTATCACAGACCTGCTCCCTGGTGCCAGAACTGCTTAGCAGGTGGGGACTCTGCAAAGGCAAACACTCAGAACCAACATAGTAATGTGAGAGTTCTATCTTTTCAGGATTTCTCGGTGAAGGCTGTGACTGAGCTAGTGAAGAGTGGCTTTGGTTAAAGGCCTCTAAGGAAAGAACTTTCAGTTTTGTTCTTTCAGACATATGACTAGGTGAGATGTTACTGAAAACATGCACCTGCTTGGATATTATTAGATCTCAAGCAAAGAAATGAGCTAAAACTGTGTCTTAGGCTTAACACGTTTTTTTTTTTTTTTTTTTTTTTTTTTTTTTTGTTGGAGTCTAGATGTGTTTCCCAGGCTGGAGTGCAATGGCATGATCTCGGCTCACTGCAACCTCTGCCTCCCGGGTTCTAGCAATTCTCCTGCCTCAG